>CAJQZJ010033452.1:1463283-1505316 GCA_907164525.1 Lophiomys imhausi | reverse complement strand
TGTGTGTGTGTGTGTGTGTGTGTGTGTGTGTGTGTGTGTGTGTGTGTTGGAGGTGGAGGTCTCATTGGCTTTTATTCATTTTGTTTATCATGTTCTTTGGTATCATCCTTGTTATGGTCATATTTGGGCAGTCACATTAGTGAGACTTCATGGGTGAAGATTCTTGGTATTACAAGGAGCCACAGTCTCATAGTGAATTCTCTGATCCCCTAACTCCTCCAATATTTCCACCCCTGCTTCTGCACTGTTCCCTTAACCTTTCATATGGGAGTGTTTTATAGCTTACATTAGAGCTGGGCACAACAATTTTCCATTTTGACTGATTGTGGTCTTCTGAAATGATCTCCATCTGTTTCAGTGAAGTCTCTTGGATGAGCAGTGAAGACTTACCTGTGGGTATATTAACAAATGTTTATAGAGTGTTGTTAGGGATTATGTTCGTTTAGTAAATTAGTGATTATAGACTTTTCCCCAACAGCCATTTTCCAGGCATGGTCTCCCTTTTGATGAGCTAGTTTTAAAACTATTACAGAGCTATTGGTGACCTCCAAGGTATATATTTATATCACTACTGCACCCTTAGGGTTATGATGCCATGTTGTTGGTTGATAATAAACCACCCTCTATTGACAGAATGCTCCAGGTAAGCTTTTTCATAACTGATCTTTTTTCTTTGTTTTTTAAATTTTGTATATAATTGTGACATTTCTCCCTTCCCTGTCTTGCCTCCAAGCCCCCCTCCCACCAAACTCTTCTTGATATCTTTCAATTTGATGGTCTCTTTTTGCATTTATTGTTATCTCATGAATATATGTATACATATGTATTCCTAAATATAACCTGCTCAGTCTGTTTATTGGATAATCAATTGGCATGTTATAACCAAACTTTTTTAAAATTAATATTATTTATTTATTAACTATATTTACCTATAACAAATACCAACAATTTCTTAACCATTAATCCTACAAATTCCTACAATCGCTTACCCTAACCACTAATCCTATTGACAATTATTTTCCTAACCATTTAGAAGGATACAGTCTCTGGGGCAGGTCCTCAGTCATCAGGAACATAGTCTCTGCTGTAGATTCTTTAACGCACTTAGCAGTTTTTTTCTGGACCTCAGATGTTGAGTCATCAAGGTAAGTTGGCTATCACAACTTAAATAAGATTTGAGGCTTTCTTCCCTCTGGGAGACCCCAGCCCCTTCGCATCAGCAACTCTGCCACTCTGCCTCAGAGTCCTTAAAGCCAGCCACAGTTTTGTTTAGGCCACTGTTCGGAAAGGTCAAACCCCTCTAGGCAAAAGCTGATCCACAGGGTTTAGTCCTTGGCCTTTTGCTGAGGCTTTCTTTGCCCCACAGATTCTTTCTGCTTCAGGGAGATCTGGACATCAACTGATGGCCAGCACTTTTTTCAGCAGTGCTCTTGGAGCTCTCTAGCATCAGGGGCCTCTCTTTCTTGATAGGGCTCCATGCACTGTCCTTAAATAGGAGGAACTCTGTTTCAGCTTAATTTGGGCTCTGCCCACTTAGCAGCCAAAAACAATGCCAGGCCAGATACTTTGTTTCTTAAGTCCATTAAGTCTTTCCTGTTTTTCCTGACTTCAACCTTGTTTTTCCACAAGCTGATAAGCTAATCACTCACAGCCAAGTTGATCTTCATGCCCCGAATTAAAAGACTGTATCAGAAACCCCTATATATTTTCTAAATCTAATTTAATTATTCTAACTTTCTATAGTATGTTCTTCTCTACTTAGCATCCCTTGGTTGCCTGCAATTCTCTGTGCCTTGTTAAGGCCTCGGGGACATTTCTCTGTCCATTTTGGAATGTTTATTAGTGCTGTCCTTGAAACTGACCTTTTCTCTTCTTCCTAACACTTGCAATGATCACTTAGTTCTTCAATTATTCATATTGCTTGAACATCCAAAGTCACTGTGTTTCTTGTAGGTCCATTAGTTTACTGTATCCAGACTCACTCACTTGGTTTCTTTCATTTCTTTCTTTTTCAGCATATATTTACTTCAAACCATGAGAAAATATGCAAACTCCAAAGTATACTATGAATTTAAACTTTTGACATGCCACTTTCAAATTAGTGGAACTAATCACATAGCTTTAAAAGCTTTAAAAATATTTGTTTTAAATGTTGTCTCCCTCCAGCAAAATCATTGAAACCATATCTCTCTGTGGTAAGAGTTTTTGTTTTGTTTTAATTAATTAATTAATTCTTCAGGTTACATCGCCATCATAGTATCCTCTTTCGACCCTTCCCAGTCACACCCTCCCACCCTCTACCCCCTAACCCTTCCATCCCACTCCTCTGGAATGGAGTGTTCCTACATAACAGGCCCCCAGCCCAGTTAAGCAGTCATATGAGGGCCAAGAGCCTCCTCATACACTGGGGGCCTACAAGGCAGCACCACTGGGGCAAAGTTCTCATTGAAAGGAAAAAAAAAGTCTATGTTCCTGTTCCCTTTGGTATGTTGGTTGTAGTCTAGATATCCTGTACTATATAGGTAAAATCCAACTATAAGTGGATAGATGCCATGTACATCCTTCTGAGTCTGGGTTAGCTCACTCAAAATGAGCTTTTCTAGTTCAATCCATTTGGCGGCAAATTGCATAATTTCCTTATTTGTGATAGCTGAGTAGTATTCCATTGTGTAAATGTACCATAGTTTTTCAATCCATTCTTCTTTGAGGGACATATGAGTTGTTTCCAGTTTCTAGCTATTACAAATAAGGCTGCTATGAACATAGTTGAGGCAACTTCCTTGTGATTCCACGAGGAGTCATTTGGGTGTATATCCAGAAGTGGTATGGCTGGGTCCCGAGGCAGAGCTATTTGAAATTTTCTAAGATATTGCCAGACTGACCTCCGTAGTGGTTGCACAAGCCTGCACTCCCACCAGCAAAGGAGGAGATTTCCCCTTTCTCCACACCCTCACCAGCATGTGCTGTCATTTGAGCTTTTGATCTTAGCCATTCTAACAGATGTGAGATGGAATCTTAGAGTCCTCTTGAGTTGCATTTCTCTGATGATTAAGGATGCTGAGCATTTCTTTAAGTGTCTCTCGGCCTTTAGGAATTCCTTCTTTGTGAATTCTCTGTTTAGCTCTGTCCCCCATTTTTTAATTGGATTATTTGGTTTCTTGGCATTTAATTTCTTGAGTTCTTTGTAAATTTTGGATAATAGCCCTTTGTCAGATGTGGGGTTGGTGAAGATTTTTTCCCAATCTGTAGGCTGCCATTTTGTTCGAATAACAGTGTCTTTTGCCTTACAGAAGCTTTTCAGTTTCATGAGGTCCCATTTATTGATTGTTGGTCTTAGGTCCTGAGCTGTTGGTGTTCTGTTCAGGAAGTTGTCACCTGTGCCAATGTTCGGGGGTTTTTCCCACTTTCTCTTCTAGTAGATTTAGTGAACGGGCTTTTGTTAAGTTCTTTGATCCACTTGGACTTAATTAAGTTTTGTACAAGGTGATAAGTATGGGTATAATTTCATTCTTTTACATCAAAGTTAATGGAGAGAACTTGAAGCATTTCCTCTAAATTCAAGGACAAGACAAGGATGACCACTTTTGCCATATCCCTTCAATATAGTACTTGAAGTTCTTGCTAGTGCAATAAGACAACTAAAGGAGATCAAGGGGATACAAATTGGAAATGAAGAAGTCAAATTATCCCTATTTGCAGATGATATGATAGTATACATAAATGACCACAAAAATTCCACCAGAGAAGTCTTCAGCTGATAAGCACCTTCAGCAAGGTGGCTGGATACAAAATTAATTCAAAAAAATCAGAAGCCCTTCTTTATACAACAAATAAATGGGCTGAGAAAGAAATCAGGGAAACAACTCCCTTCACAATAGTCACAAACAATATAAAATACCTGGGGTAATTCTAACCAAGCAAGTAAAGGACCTGTACAACAAGAACTTCAAGCCCTTGAGGAAAGAAATTGAAGAGGCCATCAGAAGATGGAAAGATCTCCCATGCTCATGGATAGATAGGATCAACATAATAAAAATGGCCATCCTACCAAAAGCAATATACTGATTCAATGCAATTCCTATCAAAGTACCAACACAATTCTTTATAGACCTAGAAAAAGCTATTCTCAATTTCATATGGAACAACAAAAAACCTAGAATATCTAAACATCTGGAGGTATCACCATTCCAGATTTCAAGCTGTACTACAGAGCAATAGTAATGAAAACAGCATGGTACTGGTACAGAAACAGACCAGTGGATCAATGGAATCGAATTGAAGACCCAGAAATGAACCCTATGGTCACCTAATCTTCGACAAAGAAGCCAAAACCGCAAGATGGAAAAAGGACAGCATCTTTAACAAATGGTGCTGGTCCAGCTGGATGTCCATTTGTAAAAGTTTTCTTTCATTTCTAGCTTCTAGAACACATACTTGATAAGCTATGTTAAGTAAATTCTAGAATTTATACTTGATAAACTGTGCCAGTTAAAAAGTTCTTTTATTTCCTGTAAATTAAAGATTTCTGTCATTTTCCTTTAAAAGGTTGGGCTGAAAGAATCTGAACATTCTTTCTTTGCTACACAGGTAGTAGATAGGATTACATATGAAAACAAACATTGCACAGGATTAGAACACCTGCAGAGTACGATAGCAAGCAGCTATGCTACCACAATTTGGGAGGCAGATACAGGAAGATTTCCCATTCAAAGCTAACTAGAACTACACAGTGAAATTGTTTTCTCAGTAAAAATAAATTTAGAAGAATACAAGAGCACATTTTAAAAATTATATTATCAGTATACATTGTATGTTTGTGTGTGTTTGTGTGTGTGTGTGTGTGTGTGTGTGTGTGTGTACTTGTGTGTGTGTGTGCTTGGGGAAACTGTCTGGAGTCAACAATAATCCTCTTGCCTCAGATTTGTGAGTGCTGGAATTATAGGCATATGCCCTCACATCTGGTTCGTTATCTTTTTAAACAAAAAGTTATCTTTTCAAACTAGACAATGAATGTTAAGTCACTTTGGTAAGGTAACATGAAATATATAAATGGTAACAGCTGGCTTTGCAATGCCCAATTAACAAGAATTTCAATACATATTCCAGAAGCAAGAACTGCATATCAGGTTAGATAGAAAATTAAAAACTGGAGGGATGACTTGGAATGAAAATAGAGGATAAAGCTGATACCAAGCCTGGAAATAGGAAGTAGCATGAAGATGATTATAGAAGCAGATGACTTTTTTGATTTGGCTCATCTGCTGATGATGAGCTGTGTAAACTCATCTATCAAGTCTCAACATGAGCAAGTAAAAAACTTAGCAAGGGATCTTCTTGCCTATGATAATGGCAAAGCAGATATGTCCTTATGCTTAATATAGGTGCAATATGCTAATATGACCACTATGGAAGTTTTGAATCATAAATAAAGACAACATAGAAAATAGGCTAATGTTGTGTTTACTGACTGATGGTTATGTCTCTGCCCTGTACCAAAAAATAGGTCCAAAACCCATAACTGTTCAGCAGTTCACACGTTACCTCCATAGTCACACTGAAGCATTAACCTGTTATAGAACTTACCTAATATCTATCTTCTTTTAAAACGTGGTTTTGGGGGTTGGATAGATTGCTCAGTGGTGAAGAGCACTGTCTGCTCTTTCAGAGGTCCTGACTTTGATTCCCAGTAACAACATGGTGACTCACAACCACATTTACTGGGATCTGATGCCTTCTTTTGGCATGCAGGTGTGCATGCAGGTACGGCACTTATATATGTGAAATAAACAAAAAGAATGCTTTTTTGTCTTTTAAGAGAAAAGAGTTCCACATATTTGTCCTTGTGGGGTTTGCTCTCTGGATGTCGTATCAAAATTCAATCTCTGTGGATGACAATCAAACCTAATTTGTTGTGCTGGTCATGATGGTACATGCCTTTAATCCTAGTACTTGGAAGACAGAAGCAGGCAGATCTCTGTGAGTTCAAGGAAAGTCTGGTCTACATGGTGAGTTCTAGACCAATCAGAACTATAATGTGAGGTCCTGTTTCAAAGGAAAAAACAAAACAATCAAATACCGTGGTTTGTATGCAAACCTCTCTCTGGAAGCTACAGGTCTTTTATGTGTTCACGTTTTTACTTCTCTACACACCTTTGTACTTATTGATTGATAAATTTAAGTAACTTTAATGAAGTAAAAGATGGATAAATGTCTGGTCATAGGGCAGAAAACAACAGCTGACTTTACTGCAAAATGGTACGGAGAGGACATGGAATCAAAGTACATTTCTCCCTGTTTACTACTCTAGTCTAGTAGGATAATGGAGAAATCTCTCCATTCTTCAATTTTAGAGGTTATAGAGGACTTACAGTCCACAGCATATTCTGACTGATATATCTATTCAAAGATTACATATATCTAAGTAGTAGAAATTACCGGTAGACTTTATGGGTCAAAAGTTCTAATAACTCAAGAGAAGAAAAGTACTATGAAAATTATCTCATGAGGTTACCTGGCAGAAACAAATATATGGCTAGTACAGTGAAAGAAGCTTTAAGTTTCATACTGTTTTGCTCTCCTTATAAGCAAATTAGAGTATAAGTTGCTTCAATAATTAATTGTAGTAACTTATAGGTGGAATCTTAAGGCTACAATCTTTCAATCCCCAATATTTATGTAAAGTGAAATCCCTAGAGCTTTTCTGATGTGCACTATTGACATAACACTATTGTCACTATCAGCAGTTTCAAATTCTGGAAGTGTCTTGAGATCATCAAAACACCTTCAAGGACAAACTGGAAGTTGAGTTACAAGTACTGGAAACATTTTCAAAACATATACTGACAAGGTCTTCCTCTCTTTCCCTATAAAAGATCAAAGAAAACGTAATTAGAACAAAAAAATAATGTTGTTGGGACTATGGAAATGGCTCAGTCAGCAACGTGTCTGCCATGCAAACATAATGACCTGAATTTGGATACATAGCATTCATGTAAAAAAAAATCCTCAAAAAGAAAACTGAGTAACCTCAGTACTGGGGGAGGGAAATACAGAGGCATGAAGATCCCTGTAGTTCTGTAACCAAGCAACCCAGCCAGTCAGTGATCTCCAAGTTCAAAGAGAGACTCTGTTCAAAAAATAATGTGGAATGTATTCAAGAAAGACACTCATTATCAAGCCCTTGCCTCACATAAACATGTATACATATCCACATACCTGCACACAAAAATGTACAGAAAGCCACATTAGTGTATACATAATGCACATGTACAATCACATTTTTTCCAGTAAGACATAATTTAGGAACTTTGAATTAGAAAAGCAGCCAGTTGCAGTAGCATCACCATTGGCTCAGGAAAGAGACCGATGAGAACAAGGAGAAATTAGCAGCTGTTGAGCAGAATGTATCTGTACATGGCATGGGACAGGAACCAACTGATGGCTGGCATAAAAACAGCATCTGATCCTCATCTCTCCATCCTTTCCACGCCAACAAATGAACTAGATCAACAGGACTTCAATGATCAAGCTGACCATCACTGCATTAGTAGCTGTGTTGAGGAAAACAGTTTACAACGTACAGGCTAGAAGAGAGCTCTCCTTTCACTGACAAAAACAAACAAGCAATCATTATGAATATGGGAACCCAATATGGTCATGCAATCACTCATTCCTCTGAAAACATAGATGGAGCATCAGCCACTTACGAGGCAATGTTCTCATCACTGGAGGTAGAAAGATGAGAAATGATTCCTTTCCCCCACTAAATTGTTCATATGGGAATACTAATATAAGAACACATATGTCAATACCACTTTAGCCAAATATACTATTAATTTTGTATCAATATACAAGGGTATAAGGGCATATTCAATAATGTGACCTTTCTCCTTGATCCTTCCTGTGCTGTGTCTCGATTTTTCTCTCGTCCGTGCATTCCTACATAGGAGATAAAGAAGGAAACAGAAAAAGGAAAGAAGGAATACCCTGGGTCTAACCTCCAAAACCCATTAAACAGGACCATTTAACAACTTGTAATCTCTTCCCCTAAATAACAGTGTTTTCAGTTGTCCTTCAAATAACCGAAAAAAGGGGGGGCAGAGAAACACCCATTGTTTATTGTGCAAAAATAAGATTGTATTGGTCTACGTCAGTATTGATATTTGTATATTGATACAAAACTAAGATTATAGTTGGCCACAATGGTATTGACCCTTGTATATGGACACAATATTAAGATTGTATTGGGCCGCATAGGCATTGATCTTTGTATATTGATACAAAAATTAAGAGTATATTTAGCCACATTTGAATAGATCTTTGTATATTGATACAAAATTTAAGGTAATGCTTCCTAAATGGTATCGAACTTAGAGATACTTAAAAATGAAATGTGAAGTTCTGGCCTCTTGATACCAACCGTCTTAAACTGTTTAGGATAGTTAAGAAAAACAAACTCCTAGTCATGCATGCATGTCACCTTGTTAGCTACTAAGACAGTCTATCACAGATATTCTCTACGCTACTCAGTAATCAAGTTGTTAAGAGACAAGCAACATTTGCTTATCTAAATACAAGAGATAGATAGGGCATCTTCAAAAACCCCAAGAGATCTGCAGAATATGGCATTCAAAGATGTGGTCTTAAATTAAGATTTTTTTTTGATATCGTGACATATCAGCTCCTGACAGCACCCCATATTCTACTCCAAGTAGAAGAAAAGCATCGAAGAATCTCCAATGTGAGATGGTTGAATTAGTGGCAAGCCTATCTCTTGACATGTAAAAACTCCCTGCTTCAACTGCAGACAGACTGCTGTCCAAAAAAGGACAAAACTTGGTAGCAGGGAAGTCGACAGCCTAGCTCTGCCAAGACAGGGTAGGTTAGTCCTTCACAATCCCTGCTCTACAATAAATGTCTGTCAGAGAAACAGGACCAAAAGGCTGAAGACTGATGCTGGAATGTATGGAGAGAAAATGGGAAATGTCCAGGTAGTCACTGGTTTGTCATTTCTTAGTATTGGAAGCTGCAGGCCCTGCACTTCCTATACAATCAGATATATGTATCCTTCTCAGCTCTCTGAGGTGGTTGAAGAATAGACAGCTTGAGTCTCATAGCTAAATTTTGCGTTGTTTAGGAATCAAGAGGGTGTTCTAGATCTAAGAAGATGGTTATAATAGTGATGCAAGTTAGTATGAAAACTAAGTCAGTTATAGAACTTTAAATTCATCGAGATGGTTAGAAGGTAGAAGGTTAAAGTCGGGGCCAAATATGTATGAACTGGATATTGGGAAGGTATACTGAGCCATTTAACTCTCATAAATGTGGCATATTTAATTCTGCTGTTTTGTATAGAATTTATTGTTATAAGAGAAAGAACCATTTGTTGGAATGAAAAGAGAAGCTGTTGGGGGGGGGAGAGGGTGGAAGGGTGGGACAGGAAGGGGGAATAGGGAAGGTTTGCGACTGAGATGTAACTTGAAAAAAAAATAAAGTACTTATAAAAAAAGAAAAAAAAAGAACACATATGTAAAATACAGTATCAAAGAAAGTATAGAAATGCAACGGAGAGCTGATCACAATAAAATGAATGCAATTAATAACTAACTGGTGATAGGATTAAGGAAGTAGAGTTTTCAGTCTTCACAGATACTTGGACTATAAGAAACTTTATCAAAAAAGGTTCCACGTATTGTGCATGTGAGTGTCAATGAATTCTTATTTGAATTCTCAGTCTATTTTCAAATATTGTGTTTCTTTTTTATTCTAACCTAAAATCAAAATCACAAAAGTAATGGACTGACTAATATATATATACAATTACATAAGCACATCATATATGCAGGAAATGTCTGCAGCCTTTGGAATCACTAAGTGTGTTGTTTCCTATCAACTGAGACACCAGATCACTCTTAATATGTTATGTATATTTATTTACTTTTATGCATGTGTACATGTGTATGTTCATGTGTGGATGCATATATGTACATCCTTGTATGTGTGTATACAGGATCTAGAACACAACTTCTGTTGTCTTTTCTCAGATGTTGTCTAACTTATTGTTTTAGACAGGGTCTCATATTGGCATGGGTCTCAAGGACGTCAAGCTGTTTCACCAGTAAATCCCAGAAAGCCCCTGTTTGCCTTCAGAGTGCTGGTATTATAGGTGCATGCCACCATGCCCATTCATTTCCAAGTGGTATGTGAGTTTTGAACTCATGTCCTCACACTTGCAAGCAAGTACTTTACCAAGTGAACCACCACCTTATCTTGATGCCAAGATATTACCGTCTAGATATTTACATGGATTTAGCTTTGCTCTCCAAACACAACAGACTTAGTTATTTCAGTTACTTTCCCAACATCTCTTAAAGATGATTGAGTTCTCTGTTCATCACAGAAAATAGTTAACAAAATGACAAGGTAATTTAGGAAAGAAAATCAAGGTTCAAAACCAAAGAACCAGGATAGTACCTTTCTGTATTGTTTGCAAAATTACTTCTGAATGTAAGTCTGAATGCCTTCATTTCACTCCTTTAAGGAAAAACAGTCTTAATTTTTGGGGAGTACCTGTAAAGGACTCTGCCTTAGAAATATTCTTTTCAGATAAAGAGAACAGCCCCAAGACTTTCCTTCATGCATTCTCAAGACTATTCTGTCTTCAACTATTTTCATGTATCACCTGCTTTCTATATAGTTATTACTTTGGAAAATCTGTTATCAATTTGTCCAAATTTCACATATAGTAAAGAAAAAGATCCAAAGAGAGAAAAAAAAATCAAGCTCACCAATTAACATAGAACATTAGGTACAAATGATATTCTTGGAAAGATATTTGTATTCCACATTGGAAAGTTCTCATTTCCTCATTATAATAAGAGCTCCGAATATTCATTCCAAGATAAGATTCTAATATGAAAATAAGCAAAGAAGTCTTTCTCCTGCTACCTTTGTCCTATATGCTCCAACTTTGTCTCCTGTAAAAGACTAGAAGTATGATCTCAAGCAACAAAACTAAAAAATTCCATTTTTTTGTTTGTTTTCAAATGCCATTTGACGCTGGAAACAGCAAAACCCATTGAGAAAGAGTTGCTTCTGGGAGATAAGAGGAAATAAAAGATAAGCCAAGGTATCTTTCTATCCTAGAAGATAAGGAAATTCTTAAAACAATGCTGAGGAAATGGTTAAAGAATACAGGAGGTATAATAAAGGAGTTCTTTGTTAATTTAATTAAACCATGATTGTAATAGTCAATAACTCTTTAAATTAAATAGCAATCCATTAATTCATACTCGGGTAAATCTGTTCTGCATCAATCGGCTAATCTGTAACAACATTTTACAAAAAAAATCTTTTCTATGCACAGTTATGCTTTAGTGTGAGGCAAGGATGATATTTTTGTATAATACTTAGAGTATAAAAATGAATGGTCATTAGTATTTTTTGTGTGTTCGGAAGGAAAACACAAGACAAAAGATGGTCCTACAGCCTGTTTAAACTAAACTCATCTTGTTATGAAGAGAGCAACCAGATCTTCATATTACTTACTCCATAATTAAGGGCAGTGGCATTTGGTATATAGGACACTCCAAAATTTAAGCTGAGGTTTGGAGGTGATAAAAGATATAATCCTCACAGATTATACTGATCCTTTCTTCTATTGCTTTACATCCTATTCTTTTAGCAGAATGCACAGTCTGTGTACTAAGATTTTCAAGACTTTACAATCTGCTTCTACCAATGCATTTTATCTTATAGTACATCCTCATTAATTATACATAACATCAGTGGTCTTGGTTCTCTTCCTAAAATCTGGTTGATAGAAATATGCAAAGAAGAAAACAATAAATGTTATTTAATTCAAGGTATTTGCTTATTAATTAATCAGCATGCATCTTTATTAACTAAATATATATTGAAGAATCCTAGCAGGAAATTGGATATCCATATAATAAAATTCAACATTACCTGTAATTAACATTTTCCTAATAATGAGGAGATTAGCATTACATGATCCTGTATAGTACAATAAGATAAACATATCATGGTATTTTTATGCAACCCTCTAGAAAATAAATTTACATGTCCCGAGAAAATATGAAAATAACTCAAATAATGACCTTCTTACAAGTTTTACAAGTTCTTGGGTTGTATTCTTCAAGAATACTGTCTTTGTCGTGATTGAGTTTATGAGACAACTTAATTATAATATGGGATACCCTAAAATTTGAGTGAACATTATCGCCGAGTATATCTGTGAGGGCACTTCTAAAAGGAATTAACATTTAGGTTGGTATATTATGTTAAGTGGAATATTGGTGCAGTATAGGAGATTATGTTCCATTGTGATGAGGGATGAAGTGAACACAAATATGGAATTCTTTGATTTGCTCTCTTCTGGGTGACTGCTTGAGCAGCATCACCTACCTCTTGACCTGGGTGTTTCTTTTTGTCATGCACTCACATTTGGCTGAAAATTAAGAACATTCTTACTTTGGGGCCTTTAAATTACACCACCTGGTTTACCTGGTTCTCAGCTACAGAGAAACCGTGGAACTATTTCTTGCTTTAAGCTATTTTGATTCTAGAGTTTTCATAGAAGCTCATAAAATGGTTGATTCATTTTGGGTGTTGTTGCTGTTGTTTTTGTTGTTTGAGGCAAGGTCTCATGTAATCCTGACCAGCCATGAACTGATCCACTTTTTACACAAATATCTTAATATTTCCTTTCTCTGGAGAACCCTGCACAATGCAGATATGAAAGATGAAGAAAGACTTTGAAACTGACTGAAACACATACAAGAATATTTAGAAAATAAGGATAAAATTAATATAGTTGAAGATTATATTAATAGTGAAATAATGGTAACTATTTATATTTTACTATGCCTAAGTAGAAAAAATATCTTTGATTTCAGAAAACTCTCTCTTAAAGATAATTGTGTTTCCATCGGACTCACCAATAATTCAATATAATATGATATTTATGATAGTTTATATTTGCATGTTGATTGAACAATGTATGATTACACTATGTTAGGAGACAATGGAAGTGATAAGGCTAACTCACTGTTTTGTTAACAATTTGAAGTTATGGATGAAAGCTATTTAGGAACTCTGGGTTTGCAATGTTTTAATATTAGAAATCCTGAAACTATGTAGCCAGAGAGTAGGAATAAACACTAAATAGAAAAATAAATGCTAATATTAGTTTTTCTGTCCATTCAAACAAAAAGAAATGTGTGTGTAATATCTCACCTCTCAGATACACAGGCTAAAACTAATATTCTTGATCACTATATTGGCAAAGGAGAGAAGTCCATATTGTCTATATTCAATATGTGTGTTTCCCTTCTATAACTAGATTTTATGAAAGCTCTAGCTTGCCTTCTCTCCATTTTGTCAAGTTTGAGCAATGAAAGGAAGCATCCATTCATGAAAAGGCAGAATTTTTGTCAAACTAATTGTTTCTGCCTTCCCCTATGATAGTTTGCTTCCTACTGCATGTCTTCTGATCAAAGATCCTAACTCCCTTAAGCTCATCCTTTCCTAAGACTCTCTCCTTCAGGTCCCAACATGTGATGTATCCCTTTTGCCTTCAGCTTTTATGGTGACACTGTACCCTCTATCAGACTACCAGTACCAAGCATGACTTCAGGGATCTCCAACATTTCCCTGTTTTAAATGCTTCATTTATCCAGTTGTCTACAAATAATCCAATTTGTACAAGGGTATACTCAAATTTTTCTATTTGAAATAAAATGGTGTAACTATAATGATGGTAATCAGCAATATCTATCAAATTTCTAAGCACACAACCCACTGGTCCAGCACTTTCATATTCTCATCTTATTAATAGATTTTTACTAGCAAATTGAAAAAAGAAAATGTTTAATTGTAGCTTTTTTGGCAAGATTAAAGATATTCCATATATTCATCAGTAGAAAATTGTGGCACAATAGAATATACTGTAATCATTAGAAGACTATTATAGTCTTTTACATATGACATAAACTAATATTCAAAGAACAATATTAAAAAGAAGATATAGGATAGCACTTCAATTTGTCTAAAATTTATATAATATATATGGTTTAGTTACCCATAGAAATAGGACAACACCCATGCATCCCTGTTTATATACAGTAAATATTAATATATTATCTCAGAAAGGATGATTTATTTACAGAATAAAGTTAAATGGCAAGAAGGAGGTGAGATGAATAAATAATAGATTAAAATTACCAATTTTAAGAAACTACTATATTATATACATGTGTAATCCAGTAACAAAATAACTGCATTTTAATTTTGTCTTCAGAGTACTTAAGCGGACTTCTTTTTTTTTTTTTTAACAGAGCTTGCCTTGGGTTTATTTGTAAAAACAGCATAGGACACAGGTCATCAGCAAATAGTGGGTAGATAGGGTCACATCAGTCCATCTGTCTTCACGTTGGCACAAGCCTTTTCTATGGGGCCTTCACAGGGGCCTGGGCACCTTTGGGAGCCTGAGCTGGAGCTGAAGCCTGGGCCTTAGCTGGAGCTGGACCCTTGGCCTTAGTTGGAGCAGGAGCCTGACCCTTAGCTGAAGCTGTGGCCTCTGCCCTGGCTTGAACCTTGGACTTTGATTGGGAGAGCATACGATCCTTGGCCATGTAGCTTCAAATCCGCTTCCCAAGCTTGGGGTGAGCGATGAAAGCAAGGCAGCTGAGTTTGCGGCTGGGGCCCTTTGGCATCACAAATGGCCTTAAGGCATTTAATGGCCTTAGGCTTCACAAGGGCCTTAATGGCCTCTGCACGCACGCTCACTGCCTTTGCATTGTTTGTCTGTATCTTCTTCAGGCCTTTCTTGTTGTGCTTCTTGGCAAAGCACATGTTCCTCAGGAATTTGGGGTCAACTCCCTTAAGAGACTCATATCTTTGTGACCGGGGTTTTTAAGCGGACTTCTTTTAGAATAGGATGTTGAAGTTAACCACTGCTTATGGGTCTCTGTAGAGCAGTGGTTCTCAACCTCTAATTCTGTGACACCTTAATACAATTCCTCATGTGGTGGTAATCCCCAACCAAAAAAAAAAAAAAAAAAAAAAAAAAAAGGTATTTTTGTTACTATTTCCTAACTATAATTTTGCTACTGTTATGAATCATAATGTAAATATCTGATAGGCAGGATAACTGATATGCAACCTCTGTGAAAGGGAAAGTAGATCCAAATGTTGAGAACCACTGTTCTAGATTATTCTAATGAAGGGACTGACCATTCCAAGCACATTTTGGGGGGGTGGGGTATAATCCAATTTCGAACATGTGGATTATAGAAATTTAGTATAGATTATATTAGAGAATAATCATTTCTAGTTGGAATTCAATATAAGGTAGAGAAGAAAGCATTAAAAAATTCTGCTGTCCAAAAAGAACAAAACTTGGAAGCAGGTAAGTCGACAGCCTAGCTCTGCCAAGACAGGATAGGCAAGTCCTTCATAACCCCTGCTCTACAATCAATGTCTGTCAGAGGAATGGGGCCAAACAACTGAAGATCGATGCTGTAATGTATGGAGAGAAAATGGGAACTGTCCAGGCAACCACTGGTATGTTATTTCTTAGTTTTGGAAGCTGCAGGCCCTGTACTTCCTATAAAATCAGATATATTTATCCCTCTCAGGTCTCTGAGGTGGTTGAAGAACAGATAGCTAGAGTCTCATAATTAAATTTTGAGTTATTTAGGAGTCAAGAGAGTGTTACAGACCTAAGAAGGTGCTTTTAAAATTGTGTTGCAAGGTAATATGAATGTTGAGTTAGATATAGAACTTTAAACTCATGGAGATGGTTAGATAGTAGAATGTTAAAGTCAGGTGCCAAATACATATGGACTGGACATTGGGAATGTACGCTAAGCCATATAACCCTCATAACTGTGGCCTAATTACCTCTGTTGTTTTGTATTGTATTTATTATTATAAGAGAAAGAGCCATTTGTTGGACTGAAAGGGGAAACTGTAGGGGGAAATAAGATATACCTTAAACTTAAAAAAAAAAAAAAACAAAGGGAAGCGGATGGGGGGTTGAGGGTGGGAGGGTGGGGCTGGAGGGGGGAATAGGGAGGGGACTGCGATTGATATGTAACTTGAAGAAATAAAAAATAAAGAAAAAAAACAAAACAAAAGGGAGGAGGGAGGGGGAAAGAGGGTAAGATGGTGGGACTGGGAGGGGAGGAGGGTGTAGGCTATGACTGAGATGTAACTTGAAGAAACAAATAAATGTTAACAAAAAAAAAAACTCTAACAGATGGGCAATGAAGTGGGAGATATTTGAAGTTTCATAGTTATGGCTAAGTCCAGGAAAAACCATCTATTCTTGGCAGAATTCAAACTGATAATATTGGATGTGCTGAGAAAGCAGAACCAAGTATGAGAAGAGAAAAATAATGAGAACAGGATCCTTTCCTAGAATTAAAAAGTTTGTATAAATAAGGTAGCATACCAGAGTTTCCAGAGTCTAGCACAGTGGCATCTGGAACTAGTGTTTACCTAAAAGACACTTTAGAAAATGGGATTTACTTCTCCAGAGTGGGTTGCCCCTATATAACAAACCCCCTTACTTCATCAGTCATAAGAAGGTTAAGAGCCTCCACTTGCACTGAGGGGGCTACATGGCAACTCCACTAGGGAAAAGTGTCCCACTAACAGGTAACAAACTCTATATTCCTGTTCCTTTTATTGTGTTGGTTGTAGGATAGTTATCCTGTACTATATGACTAAAAACCAATTATAAGTGAATAGATGCCATGTGAATCTTTCTGAGTCTGGGTTAGCTCACTCAGGATGAACTTTTATATTTCCATCCATTTGACTGCAAATTGCATGATTTCCTTTTTTCTGATAGCTGAGTAGTATTCCATTGTGTACCAGTTTTTTATCCATGTTTTGGGTGAGGAGCACCTGGATTGTTTCCAGTTTCTAGCTTTTACAAATAATGCTGCTATGAACATAGATAAGGAGATATCCTTGAGGTTTGGTGAGGAATCATTTGGATGTATACCCAGAAGTGGTATGGCTGGGTCTTAAGGTAGAGCTATTCCAAGTTTTCTAAGATATCACCAGACTGATTTCCATAGTTGTTGTACAAATTTTCACTCCCACCAGCAATGGAGGAGTGTTCCCTTTTCTCCACAGCCTCACCAGCATGTGCTGTCATTTGGGTTTTTGATCTTAGCTATTCTGACAGGTGTGAGATAAAATCTCAGAGTCGCCTTGAGTTGCATTACTCTCATGATTAAGTATGTTAAGCATATCTTCAAGTGTCTCTCATCCATTAGGGATTCCTACTTTGTGAATTCTCTGTTTAGCTCTCTTCTGTTTTTTGATTGGATTATTTTGTTTCTTAGTTTATAATTTCTTGAGTTCTTTATAAATTATGGATATTAGTCCTCTGTTGGATGTGAGGTTGGTAAAGATGGTTTTCCAGTCTGTAAGTGGCTGTTTTGTTTGAATGACAGTGTCTTTTGCCTTACAGAAGCTTTTCAGTTTCATGAGGTCCCATTTATTGATTGCTGGTCTTAGAGCCTGAGCTATTGGTGTTCTGTTCAGGAAGTTGTCACCTGTGTCAATGAATTCTAGGCTTTTACACACTTTCTCTTCTATTAGATTTGGTGTGTTGGGCTTTATGTTAGGTAGGTCTTTGATCCACTTGGAATTAAGTTTTTTGCAAGGTGATAACTATGTGTTTATTTAGATTCTTTTACAGATAGACCAGCACCATTTGTTGAAGATGTTGTCCTTTTTCCATTTTACGGTTTTGGCTTCTTTGTCA
Source organism: Lophiomys imhausi (assembly GCA_907164525.1). Lineage (NCBI taxonomy): Eukaryota > Metazoa > Chordata > Mammalia > Rodentia > Muridae > Lophiomys > Lophiomys imhausi. The sequence goes on along the minus strand of CAJQZJ010033452.1, from coordinate 1,487,510 downwards.
AAAATTAAGTAACCATAGGTGTGTGTGTTCATTTTTGGGGCTTCAATTCAATTCCATTGATCAATTGGTCTGTTTCTACCAGAGGAGTAGGATATGTGGGAGAGGGGGAAGAGAGTGGATTTGGAAGGGGTGAAGAGAGGGGACTGTGATGGAGATGTAACTTGAACTAATAAATAAACATTAAAAAAATGGGTTTTAGCTAGAGTCACACCAAATACTCTCTGGAGCCACCCCCATTCTGGTTCTCCAGCTTATTTGAGAGATGCCACCCCCTTTGATTTCTCTTCTCTCTCCCAGGCCTCTAATACCCCAACACCTGCTCTACCCACACCTGATCCCCACCCTTGTTCCCTTCTGCATCTCCTTTCCTCTCCAGTTCCCTCTATCCATCTATTTCAGATGTCTATTTTATTTTCCATTCTGAGTGATATTGAAGCATCCTCCCTTGGGCCCTCCTTGCTACTTAGCTTCTTTCTTTAGATTGAAGCATGGTTATCCTGTTATATGGTTAATATCCACTTATAAGTGAGTACATACTAGGCATGTCTTTCTGGATCTGGGTTACCTCACTCAGGATGATCTTTCCTAGTGCCATCTATTTCCCTGCAAATTTCCTGATTTCCTTGTTTATAATAGCTGAGTAGTATTCCATATTGTGAATGTTCCACCGTTTCTTTATTCAGTCTTCAGTTAAAGGATGTCTGGGTTGGTTCCAGTTTCTGGATATTATGAATATGGCTGTGATGAACCTAGTGCAGATATCCATGTGTTTTGTGGATATTTGGGTATATACCCAGGAGTGGTAGAGCTGGGGCTTGAGGTAGTATTATTCACAATTTTCTGAGAAACTTCCAGTTTGATTTCCAAACTGATTATACAAGTTTGCATTCCCACTAGTAATGGAAGAGTGTTCTCTTTGCTCTATATGATAGCCAGTATGTGTTGTCACTTGAGTTTTTTTGTTTTTTTTTTTTTATCTTACACCAATTCTGAAGGTAGAACTCAGAGAACTTTGTGGAAGAGTTGGGGGCAGGACTGAGGGAGCTACAGGGGCCAAGGACATCACAAGTAGACCTACAGAGTCAATTAACCTGGGCCCATGGGGACTCACAGAGAGTGAACCACCAAACAAAGAACTTTTATAGACTGTGCCTAGGCCCCCTAAACAAGCTGATGGGCTGCCTGGTCTTCATGTGGGTACCCTAATAATTGGAGTGGGACTATTTCTGATTTGGACTCTGTTGTTTGCCTTTGAATCTCTCTCCCCTACCTGGGCTGCCTAGCCTGTCCTCAGTGGAAAAGGATGCTTTTAGACCTTACACAACTTGTTGTGCCAGAGTGAGCTGGGGGTGTTCCCCTTCACTTAAGAGGAGAGGAGATAATGAGGAGAAGAGGTTGTTGAGTTGGGACTGGGGGAAGAGGAGGGAAGTAAAATGTGATTGGAATGTAAAGTGAATAAACAAATTAATTTAATGGGAAAAAAGAAAATGAGTTTTGTCAAATTGAATAAAATCCTATCCCATAGGGATTCAAGACATCTGGACATGATCTCCAACAAGGAGATCATATGGCTGGCCTCCTATGGCCTTGCATTTTTGTCAACCTTTCAAAGAAAGCATCTGGTAAGTATTGGTAGATTGAGCACTGAGATGTTAGAGAAGCAAGAAAAGATGTCTTGAGACTGAGTCCAGACACAGGTTACATCGGTAAATACTGCAAATGGCCTCAGAGAGCATGGGAGTCCATGAAATGTGTCTGCAGATAGGGACAGACAGTAGGGAAGCACTCTCAACACCTCAGCCACATACACTACATGGCTCTTCTTTGCTCCTGTCTAACGTTAGCAATTTATAAAAAGTACAAAGCGACAGCCTAACTCTACCAAGACAGGGTAGGTAAGTCGTTCATAATCCCTGCTCTACAACAAATGTCTGTCAGAGAAACAGGACCAAAAGGCTGAAGACTGATGCAGGAATGTATGGAGAGAAAATGGGAACTGTCCAGGCCGTCATTGGTATGTCATTTCTTAGTTTTGGAAGCTGCAGGCTCTGCACTTCCTATATAAGCAGATATATTTATCCCTCTCAGGTCTCTGAGGTGGTTGAAGAATAGACAGCTAGAGTCTCATAGTTAAATTTTGAGTTGTTTAGGAATCAAGAGGGCGTTCTGGATCTAAGAAGATACTCTTAAAAGTGTGTTGCAAGTTAGTATGAATGTCGAGTCAGATATAGACCTTTAAACTCATGGAGATGGTTAGATAATAGAATGTTAAAGTCAGGGGCCAAATATGTATAAACTGGACATTGGGGGGGTATACTGGGCCATTTAACTCTCATAAATGTGGCATATTTATATCTGTTGTTTTGTATAATATTTGGGAAACTTCTGGGGGGAAGAGGGTGGAAGGGCGGGATAGGAGGGGGGAATAGGGAGTGGTTTGTTACTGAGATGTAACTTGAAGAAAAAAAAATAAAGTATTTAAAAAAATAAAAAGTACAAAGCAAATCAAAAGCTAGATTTTGGCTGGAGATAATGGCTCGACCATTGAGACTGCTTGCTGCACAATCACAAGGGCTAGAACTGAGATCTCAATACCCATTATGCCAGGCATCCTACTAACTCTAACTCTTCTGGCCTGTTTACAAACGGATGTGTGTACCCAACAATGCACATGAATATACATTCATATATGCATATGCTCACACACAGAGAGGTATACACAAATAAAGACATGTAAATAATAAAATGATAAGACACAGTTTTAAGGTTTAAAATTTTAAAAGTTTTTTCTTAAGCACCATTCCCTTTTTCACAAAGAACTGTCATTTCCTGGTTTCCAGATCATTTCTCTAGCAAAAAAAAAAAAAAAATCTACATTTACCTGGGATTCTGAAACTGAGTCTTAGAATGAAAGCAAGTAGGTCTCCCAGGAATTATTCTTAAAGCCAAGGCTCTAAAAATAGCCTAGTGCCTTATCTCAGCTTTTCCCTAGTATTTAGATATCTATCCAGAAAATCTACTGCCTAAAAGGCTGAAACAGTTCAAAACCTTCCAGTGCTTCAGCAAAAACTGCATTTTGATATGTGAGTGCCACCTTCTTTTTTACAAAATTTTATAGGCTTATTTTCCTCCTGACAGTTTCATTGCATTTGTTGGGTTGTAAACCATGTTAAGCTCAGCAATAAAATGACTGCAATCTGTACAAGTAATAGCAAGCGTGTCTCATAAACAAGATAAGTTGTGCCTTGCCAATATTGCTGCACTTCATAAATATGAACTCGAGTCTGTTTTGTGTTTTTGAAATCAGTGGCATAGTTTTAATTTAATTAAACACAACATATAAAATATTCATTTATGAAACAAACATCATTGTTTTTAAAGATTATATTAAATTAAATTATACTGTTCTTGCCATAATGTCATGCACAAAAGAACCATTTTGAATTTTAAGTAGACTGATACAGCTCAAGTGTCCATCAATAAAAACTATATTAGGAACACAGTGATGCTACCATGAATAAATGAGCTATTTATATTTTTTGATAATGTAAGTGCTTATATGAACTCATTCCAGTTTCTAAGCACCAGGCATTTCATCTGTGTAGTAATTAAGAAACTAGTCTCTGCAAAGGAAAGGTGGGTGCTGCCAGAGCCATTTCATGCAGCAGATTGTAAGCATTTGCTTTATCGATGACATAATTCCTTGTCATATTTTATTAGATCAGATCTGGATGAGTTGGATGAGCCAACTGAGGAATACTTGAAAGTGATTCCTATGCAAAATTTGCTGTGTAACAGAGTGCAAAGCTGGAATAAAGAGGTCTAAGGTTTGTTCTTAGCCCTGCAGCTATGAGTCAGGTTTCTCTATGTGATGAAAGAGAACTACATGAAATAAGCTTCACATTGCAGATTGAACAATTGTCTGGCAAACGAGGGTGAACTCAGCTTTGTGAAATCTGATTTATATGAATTGGGGAAAACATTAAGAAAGAGCACAAAAATTATGGATAAAGAATATGCATAAAAATGAATACTTTAAATGAAGCAAATCACAATAAATAACTGGAAACTGTTGGGGGAAGTTCTAATATCATTGCTTCTGATAGGTTGATTTCAATGCTGAGATCTGGTTACCACCCCTTCTGAGGCATTCTCTTGATTGGTTAATAAAAGTCGCTGATGGCCATATAGCAGGGCAGAAAGAGTATAAGAAGGCAGGACTTCCTGAAATTAGAACAGGAAGCCTGAGGTTTACATAGAGGATTAATCCATTCCATCCAGGAGCAGGAAGAAGGAGGACACACACCATGTGTTAGAAAAAAAGGACCTCATTCCACATGGCCAGGAACGTCAGCATAGTGTGAAGAATAGCAGTCCAAGGGGATATATGTATATATGAAGTCATATTTGGGTAATATAATTAAGAGCTAGCTTGGGTGGACCAAGATTGCTCAATTCAAGCCAAGGCTTATTAAAAATCCAGCCAGTGTCTGTGTGTATTCATTTATAATGGCTGGTTAAGCATTAACAGCTATCGAATCAATTAACAATAATATAAATACTGCTAAACAATTTAATTAATTATTTCTACAGGAAACCTTGGCTATCACTTTTGGTAAGTTGTCAGAAAGGTGCATAAAGCAGGTTGTAGTTTTATTCTTATTTCTGCACACCGGGAACATCCCATAAACCTTTTGTTTTAGTGGACTAACATGATATGTCTCTCCAGATTTATTACCATCACACTAAAAGTCTCATCTCCAAATGATTAGAAAAGTAATATATGTTATTAACTTGGAAAAGCTTATTCAAATTCTGCCATTAAGTTTCTCCCTACTGTGTGAATTTTTCCCAGACTTTTTTTTTTTTTTTTTTTTTTGGCGTGGATAGCTTCTTCTTAATTATAATCCATAGTATATATAAATAGCTGTGTATTTTCACAATACATATATAATACATTATATATTAGGCCTCCGATTAACATTTGGCATAGTTCATTTTTCAATGCTATGGAGGTTAAAGATACAAGTCATTATCCTAGAATCAAGTAATTAAAATATTTGAAATTTGGGGATGAAGATACAGCTCAGCAGGTGAGAACATTTGCTCTTCTTCCAGAGAATCTGAGCTTAACACTCAGTGAATCTGTCTCCCAAAGCTACATGGTGGTTCACAACTGTCTGCATTTCCAGTTCCAGTACTTCCAACATTCTCTTAGACACTGCAGGTACTGTACATTTACATATGCACATAGCTGGAGGTACAGGGCATTGTGAGTTACCATGTGAGTATTAAGAACTTCATTTGGGCCCTCTGGAGAGCAGCAAATGCTCGTGACCAGTGAACCACTGCTTCATTATACATCTATGTGTCTTTGCTTATGCCTGTCTATGTGTATGACCATATTCATGTAAATGCCTGCACAGTACAGAAAAAAGGCACTGGATATCCTGAAACTGGAGTTATAAGAGGGTGTCAGTTACCTCTTATTGGTTCTGGGAACTCAATAATGCCAGCTCTCGGATCAATAAATGCTATTAAGCACTGAACCACTTCTCTACCCTCCAAGAATTTAGAAATATTTTTTAACTTTTAAACAATGATTTTATGCATAAAATAATATTGTAAGTATCATATACCTAAACATAAAAGCCCAATCTGAAAGATGGTTACTGAAAACTCATAGGCAATTTTTTCTTTTTTTAAATAATTATGTTTGTTTGCTTGTTTGTTTGTTTGTTTGTTTGTTTTCCATTCTGATCATAGGACCCTCCTTCCTCTCCTCTGGGTCCCACCCTCTTACCTTCTTCACCCATTCCCCATCTGCTTCTCCTCAGAAAAGGTGAGCCCCCTACCCTGTATCATCCCACCCCAGCACATTAAGCTTCATCAGGACTGAGCATATCTTCTTGTGTTTTGAAGTCATGCACCAAAGTCCATTTAGGGGGAAGTACAAAAAGACCAACAGAGTTAACTAACCTCAATCCATGGTGGCTTACAGAGGCTGAAGCACCAATCGAAGAGCATGCATAAACTGGATGTAGGCTCCCTACACATATGTAACCAATGGGCAATTTGCTCATCATGTGTTCCCCTAGCAAGTAGAGGTGGCTGTCTGTGATATGGACAGGAATTTAGACATTTTAAGAAGGGAACTTTAAATCTAAAAATGGTTTGAGAGTTTACTTTTTAAAATGGCAAAAGAAAGGAGTAGGAGGAAGGCTAGGAATACATTTCATTGGGAAAAAAATGGCTTCACTGATAAATCCCATATCACATGTTATTCTTATGGTGTGATATTGGAATCCTTCATTGAGTAACATAAATCAATATTTGCTTTCTTTCAAAATTAATGACTAGTTTTTAGCAAAAAAAAAGTGACAAATCATAAATTACAATATGTGATTCCTAACGATTGGTCATAAAAGCAATGTAGTTTTCTCAGTATGTTTTTCTTGTAGTTTTTTTTTTTTTTTTTTTTTTTGGTTGGCTTTTGCTGTCATCATGAATTATGCCAGCAAGTCTCATTAAAATATATACTTTTCTTTTAGGGCAATAACTACTGGATTGCTATTATTATGGTAAATGGAGGTTCATGCTTCTTAAAAAGGCTGGATGTTTCAGAATCACTCCAAAAGGAGACTCAGTTGACAACATTAACTACTAACTGTGTGTGTGAACAAGTATTCAGATAGCATAGTTCAGACTTTGAGTCCAACTGCACTTCATAGGTGGCAAGAATGAAGATATGGCTTTGCTCCTATCTGGTCTCAATGTTTAGAAGGTAGTTGGCTTATACATATGGTTTTGAGATTGTTTCCTCCAACTTCAGTATGGAGAGTACTCCATTCCATTTTCTTCTGGTTATCCAATTCTTCTGTCATTATAATGAGACTTGCCTGAATTTGTAAAAGAGTGTCACACTGGGCATTACAAGGAATGACCTTTTGTTACACAAAGTATGAACAATTATAATGAAAGGAAATCATGGAAGTAGTATAGAGCAGGTGAATAAGTAGGAAGAAATGATAATGTTTTTAGTACATATTGCTTGCTTCTATACTCAGACATTTTAATGGAATAAAGAGTCAAAAAGATAGTTTTCATTTCCTCTATTGGATTTCTCCATAGGAATTGTTTCCCAAGTAAAGTAAAGGAGGAATAGAGAAACCCAGAGGTGATAAGAACACCAGATGAAGATCAACAGAACCAACTAATTTAGGCCCCTAGAGGCTTACAGAGACTGAAATGCTAACCAAAAAAAAAAAAAGAAAGAAAAAGAAAACAAAAAGCATATATAGACTAGACCTAGTTTCCCCCCTCCCCATACATATATAGATGACAGGCAACTTGGTTTTCATGCAGATCCTTTAGCAAGTAGAGTTGGGGAACCTATCTCAGTCATGAACTCTGTTGCCTGTTGGTGGAACACCTTACCCTAGCTGAGCTGCCTTGTCAGGCCCCAGTGCAAGAGGAAGCTCTTAGCCCTCATGTGACTGATTAAATGAGAAGGGGTTGATATGTGGGCACCCCCTAATCAAAGGAGAAGAGGGAGACAGGAAAGAGGGTAGGAGAGTGGCACCAGGAGGAGAGGAGAGAGGGGGCTGTGATCAAGATGTAACTTGAATAAATTTTGAAGAAAAAAAATTACAAAGTAGCTACAAGAGGCTGGGGATTTAGCTCAGTGGCAGAGCACTTGCCTAGTAAGCACAGGGCACTGGATTCGGTCCTCAGCTGGAGAAAAAAAAGAAAAGACAAAATAACAAAACAAAACAAGAACCAAAGCAACAGTAATGGGTAAACGACTTTACACTTAGATTCGAGTTCTGCTCAATGGTCAAGAGTTTTATGGCTGGTTAAAAAGCCCTGGCTTACAGCAGTCATAGGCCAAAGGGGACAGTCTACTGCTCTTGTTTTGTTAAATGGACATGCTCTTCAAACTGTCTTCTAAATCTTTTATTTATAATCATAAATCTGGTCTGCTCTTAACCTTGTTAGAGAAATTATTTTGGTGTTTTGTTTTGTTCTGCTTCGTTTTTGCTGTTTTTAGTGCAGATATCCATTACTAACTGATAAGTGTATTTAGAATTAGTAACCATTGAATGCTCAGCCATAAACGGACTATCTATATCATCTATATAACCTTTCCAGGGTTCAGAGACCATTACAGAAGAGGATCCAGAAGGAGTAAACAGCCAGAGTGTGGGTTAGAGTGCTGTGAAACACTGTTCTCTGGACAAGACATGGCTGTTGCACACATGCTGGGAGTGGTCATTATTTTTCTGGGGTATAGTAACTGCTAAACTCTCCATTATCTTTTATAACCACATATTCATGGATATGTAAGCAAGCAATACTATTTTAATTTGATTTTTTAAGATATGAAAGAGGAAAGGAGAGGTGTTCAGAAGGATGCTTCAGGAAAGCATGGATGGAAAGAACGGGAAATGAGGGTGACTATGATCAAAATGTGTTATCTAAATGTATGGAATTGTCACAGAATTTTTAAAAAGCTTTCAAGTAGACCATTATGAAAGTATGAAAGTGCAAATTTCACTGCAGCTAGAACAAATAAGTCAAATTTTTATTCAGTGTAAAAGAAAAATAGAAGTATCTATGGTCCATATATGGTTAAATGGAAATAGCAAGATGACAATGAAACCACAAAATCTTGTGATAATTAGAACAGAGAAGGAAAAGAGAAAGGCATTACATGATTTCAACTGCATGTGAAGTTGACAAGATTCCATCTTGAGGAAATAGAAAAGCAGTGCTTATGAAATTTTGAGGGAAGGAGAGATTTGGGAAATGTTGTTCAGGAAACAAAAAATTTCAGACAGACAAACTAAAAAGTTCAGGAGACCCATTGCACATTTCAGTGACTAGAGTTAATACTTTGAATAAAGAATGTTAAAGAAGTATATTTCCAACATTCTCAGTACAAAATAGATAAGTATCTATTTATTGAAATATACTTGTATGTACGTCACAACCATTAATGAAAGAAAAGAGGCTAAGAATTTGAAGGAAGGAAAGGGAAGGATGAAATAAAATAATTATATTATAATCACAAAAGATGAAAGACATAATTAAAAAGTAAAGTTTTATAAATTGGCTCTTTTAAGTGAAAATAAGTCTGGTCATGCATATGTCAATCAGCATTATTTGGCCATTTTGGCTTTTATGCATATAATACCTTACACATAAAAAAGAAATACAACTGTGCCAAAAGAGGAATTAAATGAAAGTGTAATGCAATCAAACAAAAATAAAATGAGCATATGATTTAATCTAATTTGCTAATGTGAGTTCATTTCTTACAACAAATGATTCAAAATGATTGTTGCAGCATTTTATAATAAATGTAACAAACATAATTTACTAATAAAATAAAATATTTCATGCTGTTTAAAGAAGCCAAAGATATATAATTCACCTATTATGAAAAAGTAAATGAAAATTTACCATAGTGAGCTACAATTCAATTACTATTCACATAGAATTATATACGTAAATAGTTCCATTATAAAGTTTATGATTGATATCAAAAATAGATTTGTACTAAACACGATAAAGTAGACTGTGAAAATATTCAAAAGGTCAATGAAGGATGAAGTACACAAAGGAAGCAGTAAGAGTGAGAGAAATTAAAAAGAAACACGGTAACAAAATGACAGAAGACATGTGCAAAAAATAAGAAATAAAAGGTACTCCAGGACAGGATAATAGGGAGCTAATGTATTTTGTCATTGCTGGCACAAGCAGATATATCACAGGAAAAAAGAAATAATTACTTGAATCACTAGACTTTACACAGGGACAATGTATTCTTGCTAGCATCATGAGGTAAATACAATAATTTTCTTACACGTATATAAGTAAAAAATACATTGTTTTCATACATTCATCAGTTGAGGCACCCTGGGGGTTGTTTCTGGTTTCTAACTATTACAAATAGGCTGCTATGAACATAGATGAGGAGATGTCCTTGTGGTTTGGTGAGGAATCATTTGGATGTAGAGCCAGAAGTGATATACCTGGGCCTTGAGGTAGACTATTTCAAGTTTTCTAAGATATCGCCAGACTGACCTCCATAGTGATTGTACAAGCCTGCACTCCCATCAGCAGTGGAGAAGGGTTCCCCTTTCTCTACAACCTCATCACCATGTGCTGTCATTTGAGCTTTTGATCTTAGCCATTGTGACAGGTGTGAGATGGAATCTTAGAGTCGTCTTGAATTGCATTTCCACACTGGAGAAGTAGCGTAGTTGGGAGAGTGGGGAGAGGGTGAGAGGATGGAACTGGAAGGGATGGAGGGAGGGGACTGTAATGGAGATGTAACTTGAAGTAATAAATAAGCATAAAATTTTTTTAAAAGAATACAGTTTTCAAATGGAAATAATCCAGTTATTTTTCCTCAGTACTGTACAATAGAACTGACATTAACAATTTCTTTGTAATTGTATCTGAATATATTCCACACTATTCTTTAAGTTATAAAAGTGTTTTCTGAACTTATTTATAAAAGATGTTTCAAAGTATATTTTAATCTTAGCAGGTTATTACCCGCTATCAAACCCTTATAGAATTTAGCAACTTGGAGAAAGCAGTTCACTTAAAATGTTCCATGTTCTTTCTTTAAGTCAATTGTAACCGAACTTTTAAATTATTATTTAACACTTATTTATTTATTACTAAATTCACTTATAACAAACACCAACAATTTCTTAACTATTAATCCTATAAATTCCTACAACCCCTTTAACCTATCCACTAAACCTATTGATAATCTTAACAACTACTTTCATAACCTTTTAGAATGATACAGTCTCTGGGGCAGGTCCTCAGTCGTCAGGAACACAGTATTTGTTGTAGATTCTTTAACACACTTAGCAGTCCTTTTTCTGGATCTCTCAGATGCAGGTTCGTCAGGGTAAGTTGGTTATTGCAGTCTCACCTTAAATAAGGCTTCAGGCTTTCTTCTTTGTGGGAGACCCCAGCCGTCTGCAGGCCAACTTACTTCTTTTGAATCAGGAACTCAGCTGCTCTGCCTCAGTCCTTAAAGCCAGGCACCATTTCCTTTAGGCCACTGTTTGGACAGATCAAACCCCTCTAGGCAAAAGCTGAGCCACAGGGTCCAGTCCTTGGCCTTTTGGTGTCTTGCTCAGGCTTTCTTTGCTCACCGGCTTCTTTCTGCTTCAGGGAGAGACCTGGCCATCAATGGCCAGCCCTTTTTTCAGCAGGACTCTTGGAGCTCTCTAGCATCAGGGGCCTCTTCTCTTCTGGGCTCCATGCACTGTCCTCAAATAGGAGGAACTCTGTTTCAGCTTAATTTGGGCTCCGCCCACTTAGCAGCTGAAAACAATGTCAGGCCAGATACTTTGTTTCTTCAAGTCTTGAGTCTTTCCTGTTTTTCCTGACTTCAAACTTGTTTTTCAGTCTATTGAGTCTTTCCTGTTTTTGCTGACTTCATGCTGATAATGCTCTTCAGGCCCCGAATTAAGAGACAGTATCAGAAACTCCTATATATTTCCTAAATCTAATTTATCTAACTCCTACAGTCAATAATGTCCATATAGTGTTAGCAAGAAGAAAGGCATAATAAAATAGAGCGAGGACAAAGAAACACCACACAGTCTCCCGTGGAAAGGAAACCAAACCACAAGCTTGACTATTACTTTTATACTAGAGGGTATGAGGTAGACCCACAAAGCAAGGCCACTCGCAGTGTAGACTCACTCACTCTTCCCTTTTCATACTGAGAAGAAAGCAGCAATACTGCAGGGCGAGCTGTCTAACACCCTAGACACAGGGACATACTTAGGTAGATCAGGGATATTAGGATACTCTGAAGTTGAACCTATGCAGCTTCCTTCTGTTGCTATGTGGAAAAAAACATTCAAATCCCTGAATGAGAATCTACCAAGATTTCCTATCCAGTGGTCAACATCGTTCTAAACAAAAGCCAGAAGGGGGCAATACACACCCACTTGAGAGAAGTCAAAATCTGGTGTCTACAGGATTCAACCGAACCAAGCACAGTTCCTGTGCAACCTTGTCTGAGTCCTAAAAGCAGAACCAGAATTGTAAATTCACCATTACACTAAGTTTTACTTGTTCAGTCCTGACCCTCCAATTTGTGCCTACACAAATCCACAGAAAGTAAAATTTCTATTTGATTTCTGGAAGTCATGGCAACAAAAGCAGAGACATAATCGCCTTCTTCTTAGTTGGTTTGTATAGGCAGATACTGTAAGGAAAGTTTTGCTATTTGGGGTAGTTTGAAATGATGAACAATTCTTAACTTGCTGGTCTATTTTGCATGGCAGAGTGAGAGGATGAGAGAAACTAGAGCAATAGGGAAGCAACTCAGTGTTAAAATTTACCACTGCTCTCCATTGTTTATTTTGTATTGACACAAAATTCCAGTGCACATTTGAAGATAGTTCAGGTAACTGACTTTAAAACATTAAATCTATTAATCTATTTGGAAAATTGGGCAAATAAAATATTGGTTGCTATATCGTTGATTGGTTACAAAGACCAAGATCTTTGTAATCAATCATTAGACTATTGTCCACTGTGGATACATGTTCTTGGCAAGGGAAAGACTGGCCACCAAGTGGAAAAACAGCAGAAAGTATTGAAAGATGACATTGCCAGAGAAGAAATGTGCTCTCTCAAATGCCTGGGCAGTAGCATGAAGCTGGACTATAAAAATAAGCTCTAAGCACTCACAGTTGATATTAAAATGACTTATAGCCCACTTATCAATAAAAAACTTTATTACTATTGCATATTTCCATAATCACATGAGCTAGATCAAATAATAACATTTGAAATATATTGTGGATAAAGACCAAAGAGAGATTAATGTCTCCATTGGAGAAAAACAAATAATAAAATATGTTTGGACTTAAATTGTTTTTCCTTCACTAAATTAATGAGTCCCTGCCAGTGAGTAAAAACAGCTTCTTCATTTCTAAAGTGTGCACTCATGGTTGGATGGTTAAAATAATAAGCCCATAATATCAGTTGGGATTTCCTAGTGTCAATTTAAATCATGTTTATTATAAAGTTTATCAGTGCCCAGCACACCAGGTGCTCTAAAAAATAAAATTGATATCCAGCAATTGAATTATTTCTTAAAAATTACAGAGCACTTTCACATGCCACATCTCCTTCGATCTTCCTAACAAGCTACTGGCATTATAACACAGAAAAAGGCCCTTGCCATCATAAGCATGTTAACCCTAAGTTAACAATTCAGTGTGCAAACGACTGTCATTTATAATAGGGATAGAAACAGGATTTAGTAGTTGGTGACTGAGGTGACTAATAAGGTAAAGCATACACAAATTCTCATAGTTAAGGCACTCTAAGCTGGCTCCATGTGGGCGATGATACCTTTTATCATCTCAAAGCATGCGTGTAGAAAGAAAGCACTACATTAAAAAAAAGAAGAAGAAGAAGAAGCTTTTATTTCCCTCACTGACCATTCATAAGATTTTCCAAGCAGATGTCTAACGTTGAATCCAGTATAGTCTAGAGAGTGAGTCTCAGGACAGCCAGGACTCCATAGAAAAATTCTGTCTCAAAAAGCAAATACAAAAAAAAAAAATCACAAAAGGACTAAAAAAAAAAACTCATGTAATAATGAGATTTCTTTTCTCCATTATATCTTTATGCATAAAACCCACATTTTGTTAATGTTTCTTATTTGATTCTGACAAACATGTGACTATGTACATATGAGTAGGCCATTTTATCAGGCCAAAGATGACAATATGCTTACAGTGTTCACCTTTTACTTATGCCTTTAAAATATATGCAAATTAAAATCATACTGGCTTCTTTCTCTTATTACCTCATTTCTGACTAGCATTCTCTGAGTTAAAGTAATTTCATTATTTGGGGTAGGTTAATACCTACCAACATGGTTTTAATTGTTTAAATAAGAGGATTTTGAGTAAAAGATCAGGAAATTACACTTATTTCTACCAAAGTACAAAAGGATAGTATATATCTCATTCCTAAAACATATTTAAGAAGAGAAACATTGTCTGTCTGTTGATACTTCATTTGAGAATAAAATTAATGGTATCATCAGAAACTGCATAAACCAGAATAGTAGAATTACTTTATTTTTTGTAATATGTTTCTAAATATTAATATATTTCCATGTTGGCTCCTTTAAAATGACCATTTAAATTAGGAAGTATTTGTTCACATATTGGAAAGTATGTTAATTACTGTAGCAACTCTCAGATACAGCCTTCCTAAGAACATTTCAGAGTCTAACATGTCTAACATGGGAAGGGAAATATATTGTTATCATTTGTCCATGAGGTTTGAACCACAAATGACAGGAGCTTCTACAAACACAATGCTGAGGACTACTCTACCAGCTCCAAGAGAAAGTATCAACTTCACTGAGGCACAAACTTAGAGTATTGATAAAAACAAAAACAAAACAAAAAGCTCAGTCACTGTCAATGGGTAGAAGGAAGTTTGAATAAAAGCAAAGTAGAGAAAGTGGAATAATTCATCAAGTTTCATAAATGTTCAGGTTTATGGATTTATATACAATCTACTTGCTGATATTTTTATCTCAGATATTCAAATATGACTATTAGCTTGAATATCTCTCCTTAGGATGAATGCTTGCACAAGATGGACATGTAGTTTGGAGTTAACTATTAAATAACAAGACATAAAAAAGAAAAGTACAGCAGAATTTTATGATTAACTCATTACTTCAAAGTATAGTTACCTTGCTTTAACTATTAAACTTAGGTCCACTAAGACACAATGTCCAATTAATACAATTTATTAATTAGCTTCAAATTTCTCTTTCTAGATATTGATTAAAATTTACAGCCTCTAAATTCAGAAAATTTAAATGGCATTTTGGTTAAATGGCATTTTGTAGTGTGTATCTGTGGAACTAATGGCAAGGAATATTATCATACCAAAAAGTTAGCCTTACTAGCAAACTCCACCCCCACCCTCTGGAGGGCACTCTCCAGATCGGGACCCTTATCACCCTTCAACTTCATTGATCCATGCAGCCTACCATACGTCCCTGCAAGTAACCCCCTTATCCATGCAGGCAAGCCAGGCTCATACCACAAACTCCACCTACCTGCATGGTCTGCCTGAGGACCAGAAGTTCCTTACTCACTGTTGGCCCCTTCTGTCTATGTAAGGAACCCAGATAAAACACCCAATTCCACCCACATCTTTGGCCTGCCTGAGGATTATATGTCCTGTGCTCAGTTGCTGTTGTCATACCCCAAATGAGACCTCAGACTCCCATCATCAATACTCTACCTAAGGAGAAGTGCTAAGAATTTCTCCAAACTTCCAAGGATTGACTATGAGAATCTTTTTTTTTTTAACAATTTATTTTTTATTTCTTCAAGTTACATCTCAATCGCAATCCCCTCCCTACTCCCCCCTCCAGTCCCACCCTTCCACCCTCCTCCCCCTCAGCCCCACCATCCTCTTCCCTTCTTTTTTTTTTTTTTTTAGTTTAAGGTATTTATTTTTCCCCCCAACAGCTCTCCCTTTCAGTCCAAATAATGGTTCTTTTTCTTATAACTATAAATACAATACAAAACAACAGAAATAAATAGGCCACGATTATAAGAGTTATATGGCTTAGCATACATTCCCAATGTCCAGTCCATATGTATTTGGCACCTGACTTTAACATTCTACTATCTAACCATCTGCATGAGTTTAAAGTTCTATATCTAACTCAGCTTTCATACTAACTTGCCTCATAATTTTAAAAATATCTTCTTAGTACCACGAAACACTACCAACAACCTAATTCTAGATACCTAGGCATCATCACAAAATCACAAATAGTACAATAAGTAAGATAAAAGAACATTCCAAAAGTTTGTAGTCACATGGTAATGTTCCATTAAAAAGAAACTTAAATGATGCTCAATAATTTCAAAATAGCAATAATAAATATGAGCAAGAAACTCAAAATCTATGAATAAATGAGACAATAAAGAGAAAATGAAAGTAATTCAAGACATGGAAATATAATGTAATAAAGAGAATCTAGCAAGAAAATAAAAACAAAAAGAAATGAAACAAAATGAAAAGCTTAGAAATTCAAACAAAAAACTCAAGAAATCGGCCGGGTTTACGGCTTTAATCCCAGCACTCGGAAAGTAGAGGCAGGCAGATCTCTGTGAGTTCAAGTCCAGCCTGGTCTACAAAGTGAGTCCAGGACAGCCAGGGCTACACAGAGAAACCCTGTCTCGAAAAAAAACACAACAACAACAAAAAAAAACCTCAGGAAATCGTTCAATATATTGGATCAAGAGGAAGAGAGAATATCAACCATGTCTTGAAGATTAAAATAAAGGAATTGGATCACGCAGTCAAAGAAAATGTTGAATCCAAAGTTCTAAAGAATGGAAAATGCAAGAATTCTGCAACACAAAAGATAAAATCTGCAAATTATAACTATGGAATGAGCAGGAAAGACACAGGTCACAGTCACAGACAAACTGAACAAAATCACAGAAAATCTCAAACATCTTAAGGAAGATATGCCTATTATTAAGGTCTAAAAGGCATACAGAACACTAAATAGACAGCACCAGAAGAACAACTCCCCATTTCATCATATAACAGTGAAAAGTTAAATGTACAAATGAAAGAAAGGATTTTGAATGTTACAAGAGAAACAAATGAACTCACAAAGGCAGGCCCAACAGAATTCCAAATGATTTCTCAATGGAGACTATCAAAAAGAAAGTCTGCAACTAACATTCTACAAATTCTGAAAGATCACAGATCCCATCACACACTACTATACCCAACAAAATTATCAGTTATAATGAAAACAGAAAGAAAACTTTTTATGATAAAAGCATATTTGAAGAGTTTATGACAAGTAAGACAGATCTATAGAGGCTACTGAATGCAATTCTGTCTTAGTTTGTTTTCTATAGCTGTAAGGCTGTAAGAAACACCACAACAGAAAGCAATTTGGGAAGGAAGTAGTTTATTACACCTTACAACTCTAGTCCATCCATTATAACAGTTACACAGATTGGGAACTCAAAACAGAAACCTAGAGGCAGGAACTGAATCAAAGACCATGGGGAACTCCTGCATACTGATTTACTCTCCAATGGCTTGCTTACCCTATTTCTCTTGTACTACCTTGTACTATCAGCCCAGGGTTTGTACATTCACAGTGGCCTGGACACTCCCATGTCAATAATTAATCAAGAAGAGACCCTATAGAGTTGCCTACATATAATCCCATGGAGACATTTTCTCAGTTGATCTTGCTCTCCTGAGAAAATTCTAGCTTGTTTCGAGCAGATAAAAAAATTTAACTATAGCAAGTAGGGAGGTCTGAAGAAAAGGTTAAATGGGCCAATGAAAGAAAGCAAATAAATACTAGATTTTAGAACATTCAATCAAATAATGTCCAATGGTCCATCTTCACAATGGAATACTACTCAGCCATCAGAAACAAGGAAATCGGGGGATCCAAGATGGCGGAGGCCGGCGCGGAAGTATTTTGATTTCGGGGTCAACAGTCACAAGGCAGCAAGTGTTGCAGGACGCTGTACAAAGGGCACAACCCCTTCTAAATCTCACCCAGCTACACAGGGACCATGGAAGATGCATGGGCAGGACACCACTTCCAACTCTCAGAAACGCTAGGAAGCCTCTGGACCTGGGAATGGGGATAACCCATCCCCCCAAAAGGAGAAATACCCAGTAAGTTCCAACCTAATACCCAGCCAGCAGATTCAGAAACCACAACGCAGAGATAATCCCCACCCTGCTGGGCACTCCCAGGTCTCACACAGACAATCCAATTATCTGGGAAAGGTTGTGACCCTTGGAAGTGAAGTAGCTCCACTGCAAAGCACCTTCAGATCCTAGTCTGTGACATCACAGGCCAGCTTCCAAGCCTCGGGAGCGACAAGGCTATTGGAGCTGAACTGCAGATTTACCCCCTACAGGAACCAACCCCGGGCAAACTGTGAGATATTTGAAACTGTCCTATATTGAACTTTTGTACTAGTAAGTGCCCTTCCGGTGGGAAATCAGAGCTTATTGTGCACAGCTCCCCCACCTGAATTAATTAGGTCCCCACCTGGGAGGCGGGACTGAATGACTCCCCTTATAGGGGGGAGTAAGGCAACTCCTACACCACAGTGCCTCCTTTGGACCCAAGTCCAGAAGACAGAAAAAAAAAAATCCTCATAGCCAGAGGCCAGAGACAAAAAAAAAAAAACAGAGCGAAATGTCTCCAACAAAAGAAAGCAACACTATTCCGTCCAACCCGAACCATCTCACCACAACTGAAACACATGAAAACGATGACAATTCTACACTACATTATGGAAAGTGATAAAGTCCCTTCAAGAAGAACTTAAAACTATGAAGGAATTCAAAGAAGCCACAATTCTACAAGTCAAAACAACGAATAACATCATTAAAGAGCTCCAAGCCAAGGTGACCCAGCTTGAACAGGAAAAGAATAAAGCAATGAAATATCTCCAGACAAAAACAAGCAAACTGGAGAAGGAAATGTACAAAACGAACACTACCATTCAAGACATGAAAATAGAAATGGAAACAATAAAGAAAACACAGTCAGAGTTAAAGAGGAAATGGAGAATCAAGAGAAGAGAAGAGGAACTACGGATGTGAGTATGAAAAATAGCATGCAAGAGATAGAAGACAGGATCTCAGTCATGGAAGATTAGATGGAAGAAATCAGTACAACATCCAAAGAAAATGAGAAGGCTGAAAAATCTCTCACCCACAACATCCAAGAAATCAAGGACTCAATGAAAAGATGGACCCAAGAATTATAGGCATAGAGGAAAGAGAAGACTCCCGACTCCATGGTCCATGAAATAACTTCAACAAAATCATAGAAGAAAACTTCCCAAACCTAAAGAAAGAGATGCCAGTAAAAATCCAAGAGGCTTACAGAACACCAAACAGATTAGATCAGAAAAGAAACTCCTCTCGCCACATAATAATAGAAACTCCAAATGTAGAGAACAAAGAAAGGATATTAAGAGCTGTAAGAGAAAAAGGCCAAGTCACATACAATGGCAGACCCATCAGAATCACACCTGACTTCTCCTCAGAAAATTCAAAAGCTAGAAGGGCCTGGACGGATGTCCTACAAGCCCTGAGAGAAAACAGGTGCCCAGCTAGACTACTATACCCAGCAAAACTCTCTATCAACATAGAAGGAGAAAACAAGATATTCCATGACAAAATCAAATTCAAACAATATCTCCTAACAAACCCAGCCCTACAGAAACTCCTAGAAGGAAAATTCCAACACAGAGAAGATAACTACACCCAAGAACACAGAGGAAATAGAAACCTCCACAGCATCTAAACAAAAGAGAAACACAAGACAGCCAGCTATATCAAAATAATGGGAAATAACAACCCCTGGACACTAATATCCATCAACATCAATGGACTCAACTCGCCAATAAAAAGACACAGACTTACAGACTGGATCCGTAAACAAGACCCATCTTTTTGCTGTATACAAGAAACACATCTCACTATTGAAGATAAACACTACCTCAGAGTAAAGGGCTGGGAAAAGGTCTTCCAAGCAAATGGACCCAGGAAACAAGCTGGAGTAGCCACCCGAATATCAAACAAAATAGACTTCCAATTGAAGTTAATAAAAAAAGTCAGAGAAGGGCATTACATACTCATTAAAGGAAATATCCACCAAGAGGTCATCTCAATATTGAACATCTATGCCCCAAATACAAAGGCACCTACATTTATAAAAGAAACTCTTCTAAAATTTAAATCGCACATTGATCCAAACACTTTAATAGTGGGAGACTTCAACACCCCACTCACAATTATGGACAGATCATCAAGACAGAAGCCAAACAGAGAAATAATGAGTCTAACAGAGATCATGAACCAAATGGACCTAACAGATATCTACAGAACGTTTCACCCAAACACAAAAGAATACACCTTCTTCTCAGCACCTCACAGAACCTTCTCCAAAATCGACCATATAGTTGAACACAAAGATAGCCTCAACAGATACAAGAAAATTGAAATAACCCCTTGTATCTTATCAGACCACCACAGAATAAAGCTGGACTTCAATAGCAAAAGAATCAACAGAAAGTCTACACTCACATGGAAATTGAACAACTCTACTAGAGGACCACTGGGTCAGGGAAGAAATAAAAAAGGAAATCAAAGACTTCTTAAAATCCAACGAAAATGAAGACACAACATACCCAAACCTATGGGACACAATGAAAGCTCTGCTACGAGGAAAGCTCATAGCATTAAGTGCCTTCAAAAAGAAAATTGTGACAGCTCATATTAGCGAATTAACAACTAAACTGGGTGAATTGGAAAAAAAAGAAGCAAACACTCCCAAGAGGAGCAGAAGGCAGGAGATCATCAAACTTAGGGCTGAAATCAACAACTTAGAAACAAAAAGAACTATACAAAGAATCAATGAAACCAAGAGTTGGTTATTCTAGAAAATCAACAAAATAGACAGACCCTTAGCCAAATTATCTAAAAGACAGAGGGAGAAAACACAAATCAACAAAATCAGAAAAGAAAAGGGTGAAATAACAACAGACATTGAGGAAATCCAGAGAATATTTGGATCCTACTTTAAAAATCTATACTCCACCAAATTTAAAAACTTAAGTGAAATGGACAATTTTCTTGATGGATTCCACCTACCGAATCAAGATCAGATAAACAGATTAAACAGCCCTATAACCCCTAAGGAAATAGAAACAGTCATTAAAAATCTCCAAAACAAAAAAGCCCAGGGCCAGATGGCTTTAGCACGAAATTCTACCGGACCTTCAAAGAGGAGCGAACACCAATACTTTTCAAACTCTTTCACCAAATAGAATCTAAAAGAACATTGTCAAACTCATTCTACGAGGCCACAATCACCCTGATTCCTAAACCACACAACGACCTAACAAAGAAAGAGAACATCAGACAAATCTCCCTCATGAACATAGATGCAAAAAATACTTAATAAAATACTAGCAAACCGAATTCAAGAACACATCAAAAGTATCATACACCATGATCAAGTAGGCTTCATCCCAGTGATGCAGGGATGGTTCAACATACGAAAATCTATCAACGTCATTCACCATATAAACAAGATGAAAGAAAAAAACCACATGATAATCTCGCTAGATGCAGAAAAAGCATTTGACAAAATTCAACACCCCTTCATGCTAGAAGTTCTGGAGAGAACGGGCATACAAGGGCTGTACCTAGAAATAATAAAGGTAATGTACAGCAGGCCAGTGGCCAACATCAAAATAAATGGTGAGAAACTTGAAGCATTTCCTCTAAACTCAGGGACAAGACAAGGATGTCCACTTTCACCATATCTCTTCAATATAGTACTTGAAGTTCTTGCTAGAACAATAAGACAACTAAAGGACTTCAAGGGGATAAACATCGGAAACGAAGAAGTCAAATTATCCCTATTTGCAGATGATATGATAGTATACATAAGCAACCCCAAAAATTACACCAGAGAACTCTTACAGCTGATAAACATCTTCAGCAAAGTGGCTGGATACAAAATTAATTCAAAAAAATCACAAGCCTTTCTTTATACAACAAACAAAAGGGCTAAGAAAGAAATAAGGGAAACAACCCCCTTCACAATAGCCACAAACAACATATAATACCTGGGGGTAACTCTAACCAAGCAAGTAAAGGACCTGTACAACAAGAACTTCAAGCCCCTTAAGAAAGAAATGGAAGAGGCCTTTAGAAGATGGAAAGATCTCCCATGCTTATGGATAGGTAGGATCAACATAATAAAAATGGCCATCCTACCAAAAGCAATATATAGATTCAATGCAATTCCTATCAAATACCAACACAATTTTTTATAGACTTGGAAAGAGCTATTCTCAATTTCATATGGAACAACAAAAAGCCCAGAATAGCTAAATCAATCCTGTACAATAAAAAAACATCTGGAGGTATTACCATCCCAGATTTCAAACTGTACTACAGAGCAATAGTTGTAAAAAACAGCATGGTATTGGTATAGAAACAGACCAGTAGATCAATGGAATCGAATTGAAGATCCAGAAATAGACCCACACACTTATGGCGACCTAATTTTTGACAAAGAAGCCAAAATGGCACAATGGAAGAAGGACAGCATCTTCAACAAATGGTGCTGGTCCAACTGGATGTCCATTTGTAAAAGAATGAAGCTAGACCCATACTTACCACCTTGTACAAAACTTAAGTCCAAGTGGATCAAAGACCTTAACATAAGGCCGGTCAATCTAAATCTACTAGAAGATAAAGTGGGAGAAACCCTTGAACTAATTGGCACAGGAGACAACTTCCTGAACAGAACACCAACAGCTCAGGACTTGAGATCAACAATCAATAAATGGGACCTCATGAAACTGAAAAGCTTCTGTAAGGCAAAGGACACTGTCATTCGAACAAAACGGCAGCCTACAGACTGGGAGAAAATCTTCATTAACCCCACATCTGACAGAGGGCTAATATCCAAAATCTACAAAGAACTCAAGAAATTAAATGCCAAGAAACCAAATAATCCAATCAAAAAATTGGGGACAGAGTTAAATAGAGAATTCACAAAGGAGGAATCCCTAATGGCTGAGAGACACTTGAAGAAATGCTCAACATCTTTAATCACCAGAGAAATGCAACTCAAGACGACTCTGAGATTCCATCTCACACCTGTCAGAATGGCTAGGATAAAAAACTCAAATGACATTACATGCTGGCGAGGGTGTGGAGAAATGGGTACCCTACTCCATTGCTGGTGGGAATGCATGCTTGTGCAACCACTATAGAGGTCAGTCTGGCGATATCTTAGAAAACTTGGAATAGCTCTGTCTCAGGATCCAGCCATACCACTTCTGGGTATACACCCAAATGCCTCTTCACGGAATCATAAGGAAGTTTCCTCATCTATGTTTATAGTAGCCTTATTTGTAATAGCTAGAAACTGGAAACAACCCAGATGCCCCTCAACCGAAGAATGGGTTAAAAAGTCTGGTACATCTACACAAAGGAATGTTATTCAGCTATCAGAAACAATGAAATTATGCAATTTGCAGCCAAATGGATGGAACTAGAAAAGCTCATCCTGAGTGAACTAATCCAGACTCAGAAGGACACATATGGCATCTATTCACGTATAGTAGGATTTTAGCTATATAGTAGAAGGTATCAATACTACAACTAACACACCAAAGGGAACTTGGACATAGATTTCTTATTTTTAATTTTTATTTTTTATTTATTTTTTATATATTAGTTATATTTTTTTCTATTTTTCAGTCTTTTTATCTATTGTATGCTTATTGATTTATTTGTTTAGTAGTTCTCTCTCCCAGGCAATGAGACACTTTTCACTGATCGTACTGCTTCATAGATGCCCAATGAATGAAGGGGCTCTTGGCCCTCATACGACCTCTCAACTGAGATGAGCGACTGTTATATAAGGACACCCCACCCCAGAGAAATGGGATGGAAGGATTAGGAGGTAAAGAGAAAAAAAATGAAATGTGATGTTTCGGCCTTTTACTACTAACTGTCATGAACTGTTGAGGATAATTAAGAAATGCAAACTAATGGTTATGCAAGCCAGTCATTCTGTTAGGTACTATGACAGCCTATTATAGTTACTTGCTAAGCTAATCAGAAATAAACCTGCTAAGAGACAAGTAACATCTGCTTACCCTAATATAAGAGATAGTTAGGGCCTCTTCAAAAACCTCAAGAGATCTGCTGAATATGGCATTCAAAAATGTTTTTTTAACTTTAGATTTTTTTATATCGAGACATATCACCTCCTGACAGCACCCCCTATTCTACTCCAAGTAGAATATGAGCATTGAAGAATCTCTATTGCGAGATGATTGAATTAGTCACAATTCTATCTCTTGATAGGAAAAGCCCCTTGCTCCAACTGTAGACAGAATGCTGTCCAAAAAGCACAAAACCTGGAAGCAGGTAAGTCGACAGCCTAGCTCTGCCAAGACAGGGTAGGTACGTCCTTCATAATTCCTGCTCTACAATCAATGTCTGTCAGAGAAGCTGGCCAAACGAAGAGCGATGCTCTAATGTATGGAGAGAAAATGGGAACTGTCCAGGCAGCCACTGGTATG
>CAJQZJ010033452.1:1395424-1460217 GCA_907164525.1 Lophiomys imhausi | reverse complement strand
AAAGAAAGAAAGAAAGAAAGAAAGAAAGAAAGAAAGAAAGAAAGAAAGAAAGAAAGAAAGAGAAAGATAACACAAAGTTGGTAGGGGGATATTCTGGGAGGGTCTGGGCAAACTAGAGGGAAGAAATGAGATACTGTTATGTCCAAACTACACTGTATACATATACAAAACTTTCAAATGATAAGTTAAAAAAAATAGATATTTAAGTAAAATAAAATTGTTTGAACGACATCTATGTGTGGTATATTATTTTTTCTGTATAAAAGCTATGGTCTAAAATAAATATTAATTTAAAAAGCTAATAAAATTATGAATCATATATTTTAAGTACTCTTCAGATATGACACTGTTTAGAATTACTATTATTATTCGTGTGTGTGTGTGTGTATCACATTTGTGTGGAGTTGCCTATAGAGACCAGAAAAGGGAGTCAGACCTTTGGAACTAAACACACAAGTGTTTGTGAAATAGATAATGTGGGTCCGGGGAGCTAAACTTGGGTCCTGTGCAAGAGCAGCAAGTGTTCTGAACCACTGAGTCATGTCTGCAACTCTACATATGACTCCTCTAACTCTTTGGGTCTTGTTATTATTTTACTAATGTTCAAAGGAAGAATGAGAAGGCAATATATCCTAAAATGAAGTTGGGACCATTTCCAATCGCCAGTATCAAACAAACGAAATTAAACAAAAATCTTAACATAGATTAAATCAGTAGATTTTTACTATTAAATAAAACCTTGAAAATATTAAAATGTTCAAAATCATCCATTAGGAACAATTTATATGTGAGATTTGAACTTAGCACCCATTTCCTTCTCTATGCAAAGGAGCTTGTGGTCAAATTCCTTCAGTGTTTGCTCAGGTTGAGTCTTGTAACTTGTTTTATTCTTCTGCTCTGCTTTCCTCTGATAAGGCATGCCCAGTCACCCAAACAGGCAGAAGGCTCTCATACCAGTGGCTTTGGTTTTCAGTTGGCTAGAACAGGTCACTGGTGTGTAGTAGACTTGACAAAAAAAAAAAAAATTATCTTCTTATTTCTGTGGAGCCATGTTCTATGGTTCCCAAAGAATTCCTTGTTCCCCAAATTGAAAATAACCTTGACCCTGAAGATGTAGAAAATGGAGAGAGCTGTGTGGTATAGTTTAAATGGCAGGAAGAAAGGGGGAGGGAGGAGAGAACAGGAGGCTGTGGCAATACTTGAAGAAAGGGAACAGACAAAGTGGGAAATGATTAATGAAAGATCAAAATTGTACACTTGTATAAAAGGAGAAAACTGAAATAATGACAGAAATTTTTATTTCAAGAAGATTAAAACAATAAAATCTTGAAACTAAGTGTTTCCCTTAACACTTAGTGACATATAACTCTCTAAGGGGAAAAATACAGTGATGAAGTATGACTATATACCATAGAGTAGAATAGAGAATAGCTTTCAACATAACCAAAATCAAAATAAATATATTATTATAATTGATAATGATGTGTTTAGTTTCCAAATACATCTTTTCTAAATTGTATGAGGTTTTTTGAGAACTCCATACAATGTGTTTTGCTACATATTAATTTCCTCCCCATAATATTTGAAGATCCATAATCCCTTTTCAGCATACCCAACTGTGTCATCTTTTATTATTTTCTTAGAGATAATTAATTCCAGTTTGTGCTTTTTGAAACATTTTTGCCTATGTGGCCTTCACAGGAAGATGACCCACTACAGACAGCACTCTGAATGAAAATTGACTCCCTCTCCTTCAGAAGCTGTCAATTGCCAATAGCTCCCCAGCCTGAGGTGGAAGTTCAGACTGATTTCTCCACTCCATGTTGAAATTTGTTTCTGACTTAAGTTTTAGATCGTATGCATAGTGTCTCAATTGTTTAAATTTATATGTGTAACTGTCCAGCTCAGTACAGAAACAGATTTTTGTTTGCTCTCCTTTTTACAATTTTTATTTGTTTGTCTTATAGTCATCCACCACCTCTGGCTCTTTAGATCTTTCCTTTCCTTCTTTTGCAATGATATCTAAGCATTGAGGGAGGGTGAGATTGATGGATTGATGTCTCCTTAAGAAATGAGAATGAAGCAGGTAAGTTGACAGCCTAGCTCTGCCAAGACAGGGTAGGCAAGTCCTTCATAATTCCTGCTCTACAATCAATGTCTGGGGGGCCAAGATAGCGGCGAACTGCACGGACTCATTTTGAATGTAGGAGAGAAGAGCCATAGAAAACACAGAGTTGTGGGACACTGTGCAAAAACCGGAGGGTCTGGCCCCTCCGGGAACACGCACAGCTCCCAAGGGACTGTTAAAAGTCCCAGGGCAAGGCTCTCCCCCCATCTCTCGCAGACACGGAAGCCACTAAATCTGGGATTCGGGAACTCCCATTTGGAGAGGTGCCTGGTAAGATCGATCCCAGCACACAGCAGGCAGAATCAAAGGCCACATGGTGATCGCCCACGAGCCTACTGGGCTTCCCACACCTCAGGAAGACCTTATAACTACTTAGGAAACTTGCAGAATAGTTGAAGTCTTAACAAGGAAGAAATAGGGCGTTCTGCTGGTGATCCGCAGCCGCTCCAGCCGGAGCGGGAGGTGGGCAGGCAGAGCAGTTGGGGAGGGAAGTGGGCGCAGGTGGGTGGGGCTGTTGCCCCGTGCACCCACAGCAAAGCAGCTAGGGCGGGAGGCCGGCTCAGACTGAGGGAGGGCCCGAAGCTCCGCCCACCCACGGCAAAGCAGCTAGGGAGGGAGGCCAGCTCAGACTGCGGGATGGGCCTAAGCTCCGCACACCCATGGCAGAGCAGATAGGGAGGGAAGCGGCGGCCAGGCCTGTGGCGGAGAAGCCTAGTGGGTAACCAGAAGCCAGGGGTCCATAGCTGTATTCTGGTAAACCCAGACATACTAGCTGTGGAGCCGGGCCCTGTCAGCCCTCCGTGACGACAAACAAAGCCCACAAAATCTGTGCCTGGGCAAACAGGTCCATACCATCAGAACCATTACAGGCTGATCACTCAGTTTGCAAAATAGAGAAGTCTGAACTGGGAGCAGTGAAACAATCCTGGACCATTACTCACTATCTGGGAATAGGCTGCACCAGCTCACAACGATTCAGGCTATTAAAACCACAGTGACACTGAGATCACCCTGTAAGCAACGACAGATAGCTAAGCAATTCGACTCCTTCACCAAAGCATCCCGTGTGGATCTAAACACAGAAAACAACAAGAACAGACAGCTAAACACACACACATGGCCAATTTCCAAGAAAAAATAGAAATCAAGGAAATATGACTCCAACAAAGCAGAATTATCCTGCTCTTCCAATTCGGATGACCTCACACCAATGACAATTCTGCATTATGGAAAGTGATAGAGTCCCTTCAAGAAGAACTTAAATCTATGAAGGTATTCAAAGAAGCCACAATTTTACAAGCCAAAACAATGAACAATACCATTAAAGAACTCCAAGCCAAGGTGACACAGCTTGAACAGGAAAAAGACAAAGCAATGAAAGATTTTCAGACAAAAACAAGTAAGCTGGAGAAGGAAATGTACAAAACGAACAATACCATACAAGACATGAAAATAGAAATAGAAAGAATAAAGAAAACACAGTCAGAGTTAAAAGAGGAAGTGGAGAACCAAGGAAAGAGAACAGGAACTACGGATGCGATATCAACAAAGGATGCAAGAGATGGAAGACAGGATCTCAGGCATGGAAGATTCGATGGAAGAAATCAGTACAACATCCAAAGAAAATGAGAAGGCTAAAAAATCTTTCACCCACAACATCCAAGAAATCAAGGACTCAATGAAAAGACGGAACCTAAGAATCATAGGCATAGAGGAAAGAGAAGACTCCCGACTCCAAGGTCCAGGAAATATCTTCAACAAAGTCATAGAAGAAAACTTCCCAAACCTGAAAAAAGAGATGCCAATAAAAATCCTAGAGGCTTACAGAACACCGAACAGATTACATCAGAAAAGAAACTCCTCTCGCCAAATAATAATTGAAACACCAAATGTACAGAACAAAGAAAGGATATTAAAAGCTGTAAGAGAAAAAGGCCAAGTCACATACAATGGCAGACCTAACAGAATTACACCTGACTTCTCCTCAGAAACTTTAAAAGCTGGTAGGGCCTGGACAGATATCCTACAAGTCCTGAGAGATCATAGGTGCCCAGCCAGACTACTATACCCAGCAAAACTCTCTATCAACATAGATGGAGAAAACAAGATATTCCATGACAAAATCAAATTTAAACAATATCTCCCCACAAACCCAGCCCTACAGAAAATCCTAGAAGGAAAATTCCATCCCAAAGAAGAAAACTTCACCCAAGAAAACAAAGAGAATAGAAAACCCCTCAGCAACTAAACCAAAAGAGGCACAGGACCATCCCCTATACCAAACTAATGGGAAATAACAACCCCAGGTCACTAATATCCATCAATATCAATGGTCTCAACTCCCCAATAAAAAGACACAGATTTACAGAGTGGATCCGCAAGCAAGACCCATCCCTTTGCTGCATACAAGAAACACATCTCACTACCAGAGATAGTCACTACCTCAGAGTAAAGGGTTGGGAAAAGGTTTTCCAAGCAAATGGACCCAGGAAGCAAGCTGGAGTAGCCATCCTAAAATCAAACAAAACAGACTTCCAACTGAAGTTAATGAAAAAAGAAAAAGAAGGGCATTATATACTCATTAAAGGGAATATTCATCAAGAGGAAATCTCAATACTGAACATCTATGCCCCAAATACAAAGGCACCTACTTTTGTAAAAGAAACACTTCTAAAACTTAAATCGCACATCGATCACAACATATTAGTAGTGGGAGACTTCAACACCCCACTCACAACAATGGACAGATCATCAAGACTGAGGCCAAACAGAGAAATATTGAGTCTAACAGAGATCATGAAACAAATGGACCTAACAAACATCTACAGAACGTTTCACCCAAACACAAAGGAATACACCTTTTTCTCAGCACCCCACAGAACCTTCTCCAAAATCGACCACATAGTTGGACACAAAGATAGTCTCAGTAGATACAAGAAAATTGAAATAACACCTTGTATCTTATCAGACCACCACGGAATAAAGCTGGTCTTCAACAGCAAAAGAATCAACAGAAAGCCTACACAAACATGGAAATTGAACAGCTCCTTACTGGATGACCACTGGGTCAGGGAAGAAATAAAGAAGGAAATCAAAGACTTCTTAAAATCCAACGACAATGAAGACACAACATACCCAAACCTATGGGATACATTGAAAGCTGTGCTACGAGGAAAGTTCATAGCACTAAGTGCTTTCAAAATGAAAATTGTGACAGCTCATATTAGTGAACTAACAGCTAAGCTGGGTGAATTGGAAAAAAAAGAAGCAAACACGCCCAAGAGGAGCAGAAGGCAGGAAATCATCAAACTTAGGGCTGAAAACAACAACTTAGAATCAAAAAGAGCTATACAAAGAATCAATGAAACCAAGAGTTGGTTCTTTGAGAAAATCAACAAAATAGACAGACCCCTAGCCAAATTAACTAAAAGACAAAGGGAAAGAACACAAATCAACAAAATCAGAAATGAAAAGGGAGAAATAACAACAGACATTGAGGAGATCCAGAAAATATTCAGGTCCTACTTTAAAAATCTATACTCCACCAAATTTGAAAACCTAAGCGAAATGGACAATTTCCTCGATAATTTCCACCTACCAAAACTAAATTAAAATCAGATTAACAGCTTAAACAGCCCAATAACCCCTAAGTAAATAGAAACAGTCATTAATAATCTCCCAACCAAAAAAAGCCCAGGGCCAGATGGCTTTAGCACGGAATTCTACCGGACTTTCAAAGAGGAGCTAACACCAGTACTCTTCAAACTCTTCCACCACATAGAAACAGAAAGAACACTGCCAAACTCATTCAATGAGGCCACTGTCATTCTGATTCCTAAACCACACAAAGACCCAACAAAGAAAGAGAACTTCAGACCAATCTCCCTCATGAACATAGATGCAAAGATACTTAATAAAATACTAGCAAACTTAATTCAAGAACACATAAAAAAATATCATACACCATGACCAAGTAGGCTTCATCCCAGGAATGCAGGGATGGTTCAATATACGAAAGTCTATCAATGTAATTCAGCATATAAACAAGATGAAAGAAAAAAACCACATGATAATCTCGCTAGATGCAGAAAAAGCATTTGACAAAATCCAACACCCCTTCATGCTAAACGTTCTGGAGAGAAAGGGCATACAAGAACCATACCTAGAAATAATAAAGGCAATATACAGCAAGCCAGTGGCCAAAATCACATTAAATGGAGAGAAGCTTGAAGCATTTCCTCTAAACTCAGGAACAAGACAAGGATGTCCACTTTCACCATATCTCTTCAATATAGTACTTGAAGTCCTTTCTAGAGCAATAAGACAACTAAAGGAGATCAAAAGGATAAACATTGGAAATGAAGAAGTCAAATTATCCCTATTCGCAGATGATATGTTAGTATACATAAGCGACCCCAAAAACTGCACCAAAGAATTCTTACAGCTGATAAATAACTTCAGCAAGGTGGCTGAATACAAAATTAACTCAAAAAAATCAGAAGCCCTTCTTTAAACAACAAACAAGCATACCAAAAAAGAAATAAGGGAAACAACCCTCTTCACAATAGCCACAAACAATATAAAATAACCAAGCAAGTAAAGGACCTATACAACAAGAACTTCAAGCCCCTGAAGAAAGAAATGGAAGAGGCATTTAGAAGATGGAAAGATCTCCCATGCTCATGGATAGGTAGGATCAACATAATAAAAATGGCTATTCTACCAAAAGCAATATATAGATTCAATGCAATTCCTATCAAAATACCAACACAATTCTGAAAAACAAGGTTGAAGTCAGGAAAAACAGGAAAGACTCAATAGACTTGAAGAAACAAAGTATCTGGCCTGATATTGTTTTCAGCTGCTAAGTGGGCAGAGCCCAAATTAAGCTGAAACAGAGTTCCTCCTATTTAAGGACAGTGCATGGAGCCCAGAAAGAAGAGAAGAGGCCCCTGATGCTAGAGAGCTCCAAGAGTCCTGCTGAAAAAACGGCTGGCCATTGACAGCCAGCTCTCTCCCTGAAGCAGAAAGAAGCCGGTGAGCAAAGAAAGCCTGAGCAAGACACCAAAAGGCCAAGAACTGGACCCTGTGGCTCAGCTTTTGCCTGGAGTGGTTTGATCTGTCCGATCAGTGGCCTAGGGGAAACTGTGCCTGGCTTTAAGGACTGAGGCAGAGCAGCTGAGTTCCTGATTCAAAAGAAGTAAGTTGGCCTGCAGACGGCTGGGGTCTCCCACAGAGAAGAAAGCATGAAGCCTTATTTAAGATGAGACTGCAATAACCAACTGACCCTGACGAACCTGCATCTGAGAGATCCAGAAAAAGGACTGCTAAGTGTGTTAAAGAATCTACAACAAAGACTGTGTTCCTGACGACTGAGGACCTGCCCCAGAGACTGTATCATTCTAAAAGGTTATGAAAGTAGTTGTTATAATTATCAATAGGTTTAGTGGATAGGTTAAAGGGGTTGTAGGAATTTATAGGATTAATAGTTAAGAAATTGTTGGTGTTTGTTATAAGTGAATTTAGTAATAAATAAATAAGTGTTAAATAAATAATAATTTAAAAGTTCAGTTACACAATTCTTTATAGACCTGGAAAAGGCTATACTCAACTTCATATGGAACAAGAAAAAGCCCAGAATAGCTAAACCAATCCTGTACAATGAAAAACATCTGGAGGTATCACCATCCCAGATTTCAGGTTGTACTGCAGAGCAATAATAATAAAAACATCATGGTACTGGTATAGAAACAGACCAGTGGATCAATGGAATCGAATTGAAGACCCAAACATGGACCCACACACCTTTGGCCAACTAATCTTTGACAAAGAAGTGAAAACCGCACAATGGAAGAAGGACAGCATCTTCAACAAATGGTGCTGGTCCAACTGGATGTCCACTTGCAAAAGAATGAAATTAGACCCATACCTATCACCTTGTACAAAACTTATTTCCAAGTGGATCAAAGACCTTAACATAAGGCCGGCCACACTAAAGATACTAGAAGAAAAAGTAGGAGAAACCCTCGAACTCATTGGCACAGGTGACAACTTCCTGAACACAACACCAACAGCTCAGGACCTGAGATCAACAATCAATAAATGGGACCTCATGAAACTGAAAAGCTTCTGTAAGGCAAAAGACACAGTCATTAGAACAAAACAGCAACAACAGACTGGGAGAAAATCTTCACCAACCCCACATCTGATAGAGGGCTATTATCTAAAATCTACAAAGAACTCAAGAAACTAAATGCTAAGAAACCAAATAATCCAATCAAAAAATGGGAGACTGAGCTAAATAGAGAATTCACAAAGGAGGAATCCCTAATGGCCGAGAGTCACCTGAAGAAATGCTCAACATCCTTAATCATCAGAGAAATGCAACTCAAGACTACCCTGAGATTCCATCTCACACCTGTCAGAATGGCTAAGATAAAGAGCTCAAATGACAGCACATGCTGGCGAGGGTGTGGAGAAAGGGGAACCCTACTCCACTGCTGGTGGGAGTGCAGACTTGTGCAACCACTATGGAGGTTTGTCTGGAGATATCTTAGAAACCTTGGAATAACTTTGCCTCAGGATCCAGCTATACCACTTCTGGGTATACACCCAAAGGACACCTCAGGGAGACATAGGGAAGTCTCCTCATCTATGTTCATAGCAGCCTTATTTGTAATAGCTAGAAACTGGAAACAACCCAGATGTCCCTCAACTGAAAAATGGATTAAAAAATTGTGGCACATCTATACAATGGAATATTACTCAGCTACAAGAAACAATGAAATCATGCAATTTGCAACCAAATGGATGGATCTAGAGGAGCTCATCCTGAGTGAGCTAACCCAGTCTCAGAAGGATGCACATGGCATCTATTTACTTATAGTAGGATTTTAGCTATATCGTACAGGATATCTGTACTACAACCAACACACCA
Organism: Lophiomys imhausi; assembly: GCA_907164525.1. NCBI lineage: Eukaryota > Metazoa > Chordata > Mammalia > Rodentia > Muridae > Lophiomys > Lophiomys imhausi. The sequence continues at coordinate 1,451,152 of CAJQZJ010033452.1, read as the reverse complement.
AAAGGAACATGGACATAAACTTTTTTTTTCATTTCTTTTTCTTTTTCCTTTCCCTTTTTTTATCTTTCTTTTTCCTCTCTTTTTTGTTGTTGTTCTTTGTTTTTGTGGGTTTGTGTGTCTGTTGATCTTTTTTTTTTAGTTTTCCCCCCGGCAAGGAGACACCTTTCACTGGCAGTACTGCTTCGTAGGCCCCCGGTGTATGAAGAGGCTCTCGGCCCTCATATGACTCCTGATCTGTGGTGAGAGACTGTTATGCAGGGACACTCCACCCCAGAGGAACAAGACAGAAGGGTCAGGGGGTAGAGCATGGAAGGGTGGGGCTGGGAAGCGAGGGGAAAAGAGGACAATATGTCAAGGATGTAACCTGTAGCAACAAACAAATAAATTTACTAATTAAAAAAAAGCAGGTAACAATGTTAAAACACTGTAAATAAAACAAAGGACACAGCCGTTCAACCTGGTTGTATGAACCTCCAAGTGTCGAAAAAACGTAGAGCTAAGGTAAAATACAGGAGAAATGTGGTGTTAACCCATGCCTTTAACTTCAGCAGAGACGGGAGGAGCACCATAGAGTTAGTGGTCTTATAAATTCTAGAGTTACACGGAAAAGGGTGGTGAGGGTACACACCCTTAATCCCATCATTCAAGAAGAGTACACCCTTAACCCCAACACAGTAGAGACAGAAACAGGCAGATCTTAGAGCTCAAGGTCAGCCTGATACAAAACAAACTCTAAATAAAGAAAAACTTCGATCCAGGAGTGGTGGAACACATCTTTAATCCCCTCAGATGGGAACCACAGGTCTCGGATCCCAATAATTAGAATGCAGAGACACACACATAGGATTTGGAAGGACCTAAGTTTAAAAGCTACTTACAAAAGGCCCACTCAATACAATCAAATTGTCCTTCAAGATCTCAAAATATATACACTAAAGCTGGTTTAGCTCCAAAATAACAAAATAATTTCTTCTTTAAACCAGATTGAAAGATAACACTTTATATATTGTCAAAAACCAAATTTGCTTCAGGAGAAATATTACCTACCCCTCCCCCCCCAAAAAAAGAGGGCGATTGTCCCTGAGTGAGGATTAGGGCAGGGCTCTGTTCTTATCTTTCCAGGAGATTCAAAGCATCCATTCAAGGAACCCAGGGACAACTGGACAAGGGAAACCTCAACAGAAATCAGAATCTGACATCAAAAGAAGACGAGTGACCCAGATGATTCAGCCTGACAGACTCCCTCAATAGCTGTCTCCATCAAAAGCCTACCACCACAACAACTCAATATCGCTAAGACCGTTCAGCTCTACACAATGCCCCAACCAGAACCTCAGTAAAGCCTGGAAGTTCAGCTTCTGCCTACAAACTCCTTAGGACATCTAAACAGCTGAGAAAAGAAGGACTGAACATAAAAGGACTGTATTAACATTTTTAACCATTTTTCCATTTTGGTTTGGGCCCCAAACAGGTTTACTATGACCCAAATCAAGCAGGAAGTCATTTTAAGAGAGCGACGTCCCATGCCCAGAGGGTGGGCAGGGTGTTTCTCTGCCCCTCCCCCCCTTTTTTTGGTTATTTGAAGGACAACTGAAAACTCTATTATTTAGGGGAAGAGACTACAAGTTGTTAAATGGTCCTGTTTAATTGGCTTTGGAGGTTAGAACCAGGGTATTCCTTCTTTCCCTTTTCTGTATCCTTCTTTATCTCCTATGTAGGAATGCACGGACTTGAAAAAATTTGAGACATAGACATAGCACAGGAAGGACCAAGAAGAAGGGTCAGATTATTGAATATGCCCTTATTCCTTTGTATATTGATACAAAATTAGTAGTATATTTGGCTAAAGTGGTATTGACCATTGTTTATTGTGCAAAAATAAGATTGTATTGGTCTACGTCGGTATTGATATTTGCATATTGATACAAAATTAAGATTATAGTTGGCCACAGTGGTATTGACCCTTGTATATGGACGCAATATTAAGATTGTATTGGGCCACATACGCATTGATCTTTGTATATTGATACAAAATTAAGAGTATATTTAGCCACATTTGAATTGATCTTTGTATATTGATACAAAATTAAAGGTAACGCTTCCTAATGGTATCGTACTTAGAGATACTTAAAAATGAAATGTGAAGCTCTGGCCTCTTGATACCAACCTTCTTAAACTGTTTAGGATAGTTAAGAAAAACAAACTCCTAGTCATGCATGCATGTCACCTTGTTAGCTACTATGGCAGTCTATCACAGATATTCTCTAAGCTACTCAGTAATCAAGTTGTTAAGAGACAAGCAACATTTGCTTATCTAAATACAAGAGATAGATAGGGCATCTTCAAAAACTCCAAGAGATCTGCAGAATATGGCATTCAAAGATGTGGTCTTAAATTAAGATTTTTTTTTGATATCGTGACATATCAGCTCATGACAGCACCCCCTATTCTACTCCAAGTAGAAGAAAAGCATCGAAGAATCTCCAGTGTGAGATGGTTGAATTAGTGGCAAGCCTATCTCTTGGCATGTAAAAACTCCTTGCTTCAACTGCAGACAGACTGCTGTCCAAAAAGGACAAAACTTGGTAGCAGGGAAGTCAACAGCCTAGCTCTGCCAAGACAGGGTAGGTTAGTCCTTCATAATCCCTGCTCTACAATAAATGTCTGTCAGAGAAACAGGACCAAAAGGCTGAAGACTGATGCTGGAATGTATGGAGAGAAAATGGGAACTGTCCAGGTAGTCACTGGTTTGTCATTTCTTAGTATTGGAAGCTGCAGGTCCTGCACTTCCTATATAAGCAAATATATTTATCCTTCTCATCTCTGTGAGGTGGTTGAAGAATAGACAGCTTGAGTCTCATAGCTAAATTTTGAGTTGTTTAGGAATCAAGAGGGCGTTCTAGATCTAAGAAGATGGTTATAATAGTGATGCAAGTTAGTATGAAAGCTAAGTCAGTTATAGAACTTTAAACTCATGGAGATGGTTAGAAGGTAGAAGGTTAAAGTCAGGGGCCAAATATGTATGAACTGGACATTGGGAAGGTATACTGGGCCATTTAACTCTCATAAATGTGTCATATTTAATTCTGCTGTTTTGTATAGAATTTATTTTTATAAGAGAAAGAACCATTTGTTGGATTGAAAAGGGAAGCTGTTGGGGGGGAAGAGGGTGGAAGGGTGGGACAGGAAGGGGGAATAGGGAAGGGTTTGTGACTGAGATGTAACTTGAAGAAAAAAAAATGAAGTACTTATATAAAAAAAAAAACAATCAATGTCTGTCAGAGAAATGGGGCCAAATGGATGACAATTGATGCTGTAATGTATGCAGAGAAAATGAGTACTGTCCAGGCAGCCACTGGTATGTCATTTCTTAGTTTTGGAAGCTGCAGTCCCTGTACTTCCTATATAATCAGATATATTAATCCCTCTCAGGTCTCTGAGGTGGTTGAAGAATAGATAGCTAGTGTCTCATAGTTAAATTTTGAGTTGTTTAGGGATCAAGAAGGTGTTCTTGATCTAAGAAGATGTTTTTAAAATTGTGATGCAAGTTAGTATGAAAGCTGAGTTAGATATAGAACTTTAAAGTCATGGAGATGGTTAGATAGTAGAATGTTAAAGTCAGGTGCCAAATACATATGGACTGGACATTGGGAATGTATGCTAAGCCATATAACTCTCATAATTGTGTCCTATTTATTTCTGTTTTTCTGTATTGTATTTATTGTTATAAGAGAAAGAATCATTTGTTGGACAGAAAGGGGGAGTTGTTGGGGGGAAAAGATATACCTTAAACTTAAAAAAAAAGAGGAAGAGGTAGGGGGGTTGAGGGGGAAGAGGGTGGGAGGATGGGACTGGAGGGGGGAGTAGGGAGGGTATTGTGATTGAGATGTAACTTGAAGAAATAAAAAATAAATTAAAAAAAAAGAAATGAGAATTCCATTTTCTCTAAGTCTCTGTATCTTTCAATTCCCATGCTCTGCAAAAGTAATTTTGTTTTTCTTTGTTTGTTTGTTTGGGTTTTTTTGGATATGGGCAGACAAATTTACTGGGTACATATGTATATAACAAGAGGTTGTTAGGAAATGGTTTCATATTATGACTCATTAACAAAGTAATAGTAGCAGTTTTATCCCCTAGGTTCAATGACCTATCTAGACACCAATTTCTGATCTAAATAACTGTAACATGTATAATTTCTATCTTGTGGAATGTGTCTGAAACTCAACCAAAAGTGGTTGATTTCTTCCATGATATTTAGTCTATTATAACAATAATGGGCGTGACTTACCATGCCAGTCATTGTTGTAGCTGTCAGGAATCACAACTACATAAGACTGATGATTCTTTTTTTCTTCCCATACTAAGCATAACATCTTCCAGCACTATGAAAGCTAGCAAAGAGAAATCAAGGTTCCACATGAGTACTATACTTTTATTTCTCTGTGTTCCATTACTCAAGTTTAGAGTCTCTTCAACAATCGGCCCTTAACATCAAATTCTATAGGGTAACCAAGAACATTGCCAATAGTCTGTAATGTTTATGGGTCCATGGGACCTCACTTGTACCCAACTTCAGAAGGTGTAGCCCATTCCTGAAATTGGCATGTAGAATTTTGTTTTCCTGTGCTGTCTAGCAGAAGAGTGCTTACCCCAAATAGGATAACTACAACTAGACTTATCTTTGTATGCGTATATATTTTAGAAAACTTCTACAGCAGTATTTTTTCCATGTGACTTTTTTTTTCAAAATGGCTTTAGTTATCATGCTCCATAAACCCTCCTCTAGTCTTTCTCTAAATTTAACCTTTCATGTTCCATTGTTATATATTTTTTTATTTTCTTATTTTTCATGTTTATTTATTACTTCAATTTACATCTTTGTTACAGTCCCCTCCCTCCACCACTCCTGAGCCCACTCTCCCACTCTCCAACCCTCTCCCCCTTCTCCCACTCCTCCAGTGTGGGGTGCCCTACATATTAACCCCCCATCAGGTCAGCAGTCATATGAAGGCTAAGAGCTTCCTCTTGCACTGGGAGCCTACATGGCAGCTCCACTATGGCAAAGTCTCCCACTAATAAGTAACAAAGTCGATGTTCCTGTTCCTTTCAGTATGTTGATTGTAGGATAGTTATCCTGTACTATATGGCTAAAATCTAGATATAAGTGAATAGATTCCATGTGCATCTTTCTGGGACTGGGTTAGCTCACTCAGGATGAGTTTTTCTGGTTCCAGCCATTTGGCAGCAAATTTCATGATTTCATTGTTTCTGACTAAGTATTATTCCATTATGTATATGTATCACAGCTTTTTTACCCTTTCATCAGTTGAGGGACATCTGGGTTGTTTTCAGTTTCTAGCTATTACAAATAAAGCTGCTATAAACATAGCTGAGGAGATATCTCCCCTCTCTTCAAGTTTTTTCATATTGACTCCTTACTAATGTCTTGAGTATTTCCATAGTGTCTATGCATATTTTCAATGGAGCACACGTATCTGAGGGTTGAAAATTAAGACACACAAATTAAAGAAAGCATGCAAAATTTGTCTTTCTGGGTTATCTCATTGAAAGTAATTATTTCTAGATCTATATATTTACTGTCAGATTTCTTTTTTCTTAACAGCTGAATAATATTCTACTATGTAAATTAGCACATTTTCATTATCCATTCAACAGTTCATGTGCATTTAGGTTGATTCCATTTTCTAGTTATTGTGAACAGATCATCAAAGGGTAAAGATAAGCAACGATTTCTATAGAAGTAGGATATAGATTGTTTAGGAACATATATCAAAAGATCATATAGCTGTATACTGTGGTACTTCTGTTTCTAGATTTTTGAGGAAGCTCCACACTGATGTCAATAGTGGCTGCACCATTTTGTACTTTGACCAGCAGTATATGAGTGTTCCTCCTACCCTGCCTTCAGGAAAATGCTTGTAATTATTTGATTTTTGGAACTTTGTCATTCTAATTGGGGTAAGATGAGACATCAAAGTAATTTTGATGTGTAGCTATTGATAGGGATCTTGAAAATATTTTAAATTGTTTCTCAGACTTTATTACTTCATTTCTGTGAACTTCCTGTTTAGGTCCATGCACTATTTTAATTGGTTTGTTTGTTTTCTTGATGTTTAATATTTTAGTTCCTTGTATATTCTAGCTACTTACCCTCTGCCAGATATATAGCTAGCGAATATTTTTCCTATGTGGTATGATACCTCTTCACTAAAATAGTAGCCTGCATTTCTGTGTAGAAGATTTATAGTTTAATGAGGTGAAAGGCATTAATTGATCTTAATACCTATGCTAATGAGGTTCTATTCAGAAATTCTTTTCCTGTGCTGTGAGTTCAAACTTATTCCCTACATTCTCCTCTATCAGTTTCAGAATATCAGGTCCTATGTTGAGGTAATTGGCTCATTTGAGGTTAAGTTTTGTGCAAGATGAGCGATAAGGACTGAGGTTCATTTTTCTACTTCTACATGTACCTATCCAGTTTGACCAACACCAATTGCTGATTATGTCTTTTCTCTAATATGTATTATTGTCATATGTTCTCTAATATGTATCTATGCCATGACATAGATAAAGGATATGTATCTATGTCAAAGTTCAAATGGCTTTGGAATGTGAAAATATATGTACGTTTCAGTTCTGCTCATTTGGCAATGTGTCCCTTTTTATACTAGTAAAATGCTGATTTATTGCCATAGCTATGTACTATAATTGGTACCCTGGAATAGTGATACCTCTAGCAAATTATTATTGAGAAGATGACAATTTTCATTATATTAATCCAACCAATCCAAGATCATAGCAGGTTTTTCATGTTCTGATTTTTTTTCTTCAGTATTCTCCCTTTGTCAGTATCTTAAGGTTTTATTGTTCAAATTTTTCTTTTCCTTGGTTAGATTTAACCCAGGATATATTTAAGGCCATTGTTAATTTCCATTATTATTTCCTTATTTCTTTCTTGGTGTGCTTGTCATTTACACCTAGGAAGGCAACTGATTTCTTTGTGTTAATTTGTATCCTGCTTCTTTGCTTAATGTTTATTGCCTGTGGGAGATTTGTAGGGAGTCTTAGTGGTCTTTCTAAAACATTTGTTAGAAAATACTTGGAAGTTATGGGCCAATGACTAGATGCATACAAAAGTCAATGTTTTAAATCAGGCAGAATTATGTTTAAAATTCCTTTCAGGTATTGACTTAAACCTATCACGTACACTGCTGAATATATGTGTAAGGATTAAGGCAAAGTGAAAAAACATTTGTAGATCAATAGTCTATTAGCACTACATACCATGGAATGAATGGGCTACTTAAGTAAAACATATGGATGGAAAAGGTAGAGCCCTGAAATTTTCCAGCATTTGAGTCAGAAGAGAAAGAACTAGTAAAATTTCGTGTCCATGTCCTTGTAAGCATTTTAGAAAGAATACCAAGCTAAGCCATTTACAAAATTGCCTAGAACCCAAGCCAAATCAGTGTAGATATGGGACCTCTGCATTTTCTCTAGGAGGCATATTTGCAATCTTTGTTAAATTATTTTTTTACATTTTTGATTGATTTTGTTCATTCTTTGACAATTTCACACATGTATGTAATGTATTCTATTTAATCTTACCCATCCTCTGTTGTATTTATCTCACTCCTGTCATCATCACCTTCTTCCTAAGAGTTCCTTTCCCATAGTTTTGTCTTTTGGTTTTATGACCACTGATTTCATTTACTTTAAACATTTTTTATTTAATTCTTTTTCATAGAATGTTTTAATTATATTACCCTGCCCTCAATTTCTTCCAGATTGTCCCCACCACCCTACTATCCCAGCTTCATGTTTTTCTCTCTCTCTCTCTGCCAAAATATATTTAAAAAAATTAAAAATCAATGAGATAAACCAAAAGAAATCAGAATAAAATAAAACCCTACAGCTAATGGAATTCATTGTGTGTTGGTCATCTACTCCTGGGCATGGAGTCTGCCTGGTGTGTGATTGGTATATTCAGTGATACTGCATGAAGAAAACTGATTTTCCCTTTCCTATCAGGTGTCATTTACAAAAGGTTTCTCGGTTACAGATGGAATTTTGTGTCCACTTCCTCATCTGAGCACGGGGATTTTGTGTGGTTTGCACCTACAGAGATCTTGTGCATACTGTTCCAGTCCCTATGAGTTCATGCATGACTACCGATTTTAATCAGAACTGTATGTGTGACCACAGTTTTGTAACTATCCTATGGAGCCTGTTGGGAACATTTTGGGGCATACAATGGACAATAAGGCCTACGCCTCTTCAAGAGTCTATTCATAGGCAACAATTAATCAGGGAATTGGCAGGCTTAGTATTATGCAGGTCCAGTTGAGGTAACCACAGTTTCTATGAGCTCATGTTTGCAATGATTATGTCATACCCTCTAGATAGCATTTGGTAACCCTTTCCCTATTTTCCTCCCAGCGTTTACATTGTTATTGATAGTATATAATAGTATTGTCAACTAGACAAAATCTAAAATCCCTCAGAAGATGGACCTCTGAGAATATATAGTGGATCATCTTGATTTTGTTAATTGAGCTGGGAAGACCCACCCAATGCGTATAGTGTCATTTCCTATGTAGTGGATCCTGCACTGCATGAGAGTAAAGAAAGAGATGATTCCTTTGCTCTCTATTCCCATTTGTGGGTGCATCCCACATAGGAATCTACTTTGGTTGACTTTAACTTGGAAGTATGAGGTGAAAATAACCCTTTGTACCTTAAATTGCTTCAATCAGAGTACTTGGTTATCAACTTGATTATATTAGCAATCAACTAAAGCCCAAGATATTGAACATGCCTGTTAGGGATCTTCGCAGGCCTGCTTACCATCAGTCTGACCGGCAAGTTCATCCTTTCTGTTGCATATGTATTCCTTCCCTGGTATTATAAATAACTTATTTTAAAATCCAATATAGACTGAAGATCATCAGGTCTCCAGAAATCCTCTAGGAGACCCAACACCAGATTAGGACTGTGGAGAGCTTTAGTGTTGTAGTAGACTAAACAATTTTGCTATTCTGTATTAGCCTTTGTGTTATGAGACTGCCATTGTTGAACTTCTCAGACCACATCTTTTGTACACATAAACACACACATACAATATATATACATGTATATACAAATATATGTATATACACATATATATGTATATGTGTAAGTATAATTTCTATCAATTCTGTTATTTTGGATCCCCTGACTATTACAAACATAACAAACAAGAAATTAAATGAAGTCATGCTCCCTCTTCTTCAATGTTACTTGTGGAAAATATAATGGTCCTGTTTAGGTTTGAACACTAATTAAACAACCAGTTACTCTCAGCACATTGGACAATCTAGGGTATCTGCATTCACTATAACAAGAAACTTCTCTGATTAAGGGTGATAGTATATTTTTCTATGGGTATAAACACTAATATTTAGAAGGAAGTCTGATAACATAACCATTTAACTAAACAACAGTAGAGACCTCCCCCGAAGAGCTACAAACTCCCAACCAAGATGTTTTGACTAGTTTCCTTGCTACCAAGGTGTATTTCCTCCTGTGAAGCAGGCCTCAAATCCACCCAAAGGTTTCTGGTTAATACCATAGTAATCCTGCCACTACTATACAAACCACTGTACCTTGTCTTATAGCTTGGCATTATAGTTGACAGAGTCCACAGCTATGGTAACACAATTGGTCCTTTTGGCCTTCTAGAAGCTTTCAGAGCAGATTTCAATAGTGTGAAGCTACTCATTAGTGAGAAAGATTCCAGCTCAGTTCCAGTTTGATTTCTCCATATCTTACTCTCAACGTGTGCAGTGCCTTAACCAAAAGGGACTTATCATCTAGCTTTGTAGGGCATCCAAGGAGACTAACAAATATCTTATGCTTTGAAGGCCTCTGAGGACCCCATGGAAAACTCATAATGAGATATTCCATATCTGGCACTGGGATGTATGTGCAGTAAACAATGAATTCTATGAGCAGCATTCTCCAGTCATGCAGGGCATCTCTCTTCTAATTCTACATTTAACTTACATTTTTTATTCCATATGCCTTTTTTTCATAGTTTCCTTAATTTGATTAACTTTGTTACTCTCCTCCCGTTGTCTGTTGCCTATAACTTGCTTAAACTTCTTAACATCTGGTATTCCTCTTTTCATATTATTTCTGTTTTACTATCACCTTAAGGGGTGCTCCCACTCAATAGCCCCCTTCATGTTTCCTGGCTTCTACAATTAAGCACACATATATAAGCACTCAAAGCTAAGATCCATGTATTAGAGAAATCTGAGATTTTATTTTTCTGGACCTAGGTTGCCCCACTTGGTATACTTTTCATTTCAGTCCATTTGCCTGCAAACTTCATAATTCAATTCCATTGTATAAATGTACCTTGTTTCTATTGGCTATTTAAAATCTGATAGGTATTTATATGGACTCCATTTCCTCACTATTGTGAATAAGACAGTAAACATGGGTAGAAAAGTATCCCTATAGTAGGATATACTTTTGCATATATTTTTTAAGAGTAGTATATCTGAGTTATATGGTAATTGTATTTCTAGTTTTTTAGAGGACTCACCTCACTGCTTTTCATAGTGACTACACCAGTCTTCACTCATACTCACAGAGAATAAAGGTTCCACTTTCCCTACAACCACACCAGTCTCTGCTGCCATTTGAAATTTTTGGTAATAGTCATTCTCATGAGTTGATAGAAAATCTCAAAGTAGATTCAATTTGCATTTCATGATGATTAATGATGTGGAACACCTTAAAGTGGATATTATATATTAGTACTTTCTATTGAGAATTTTCTTTTCTGTTTCAGAGTCCATTTTTTTTAATAGTTGGATTTTTCTTGAGGCTTAGTCTAAAGTATATTTTATTAATTCTTTCATAATTTCATAAATTTACTTTGGTCATTTTCTCCACCCTCCCTCAGGTCTCCCCTACCCAGCTTTGTTTCTCTGTGTTTGCTTCCTATCACATTTTTGGGGGGGTGTCAGCTAACATTTCTTTTCTTTCTTTCTTTCTTTTTATTACTTCAGGTTTCATCTCCATAGTAGTGTCCTCTTTCCACCCTTCCCAGTCCCACCCTCCTACTCTCTACCCCCTATCCCTTCCATCCCACTCCTCTGGAGTGAAGTGTCCCTACATAAACTTTAATTTATTTTGCACATATATGGTGTGCACCTATTATTTGGTGCATGGTTTGAACTACCAGGGCCATGACCTTAAAGAAAACAGATTCTTGGTGTTTAGTTTCTTAGATATGCTTGTAAATTCTAGATCTTATTATGTTGTATTTATAGCTGATAAACATTTTCTCTCATTGTGTCTTCACTAGGTTAAGTTTCCTTTTCTGTACAGAACTTGTTTATCTTCATTAAGTTACATTGTCAGTTGTCCACTTTATTTGGTTCCAGAATAACCAGAGTCCTAGATAGGATGTCTTTTCATATGCAGGTATATGTCATACAATCTATTTTCTAATTTTTTCTCTAGAAGTTCCAGAATTTACAATTTTATATTGAAAGCCTTTAGTAGGAGTTTTGTGTTAGATGATAGAAAATATAATCTGTTTTCTTTTTACATGTAGCCATCTACATTTTCCTGTACTATTTGTTGAAGAGATTGTATTTCTCCAGGCTTTTTAATCACAATTCGAATAGAGCAACCTTGGTAGAATTTATTAGTAACCTATCTCTGGTATTTTTTCAACAAGATAATTTATTGGTCACAAATGATAAATTTCAAATTATGTTACATAATAATGTGAAAAATCTTTCAGAATATATTTAGTTTACATAATAGCAGTGGCCGTGGCTATTTGCGAGTTTCCTCATGTATCTAAGTTTATATCTCTGATCATTTAAAGAACAGAGATTAATTCCTAATTCTGATGTTTTTATCTTAAGATAATAAATATTGCAATTGTTTTAATACATTATCAACTCACCCATTTTAATACGAATTATTTTAAAACATATTGTGATTCTTTTTTTGGTTGTTGTTTTTTCTTTTTTTTCCTTTATTTTTATTTCTTCAAGTTACAACTCAATCACAGTCCCCTCCCTATTCCCCCTCCAGTCCCATCCTATCACCCTCAAGCCCCCATCCTCTTCCCTTTTTTTTTTTTTCTTTTAAGTTTAAGGTATATCTTATTTCCCCCTACAGTTTCCCCTTTCAGTCCAACAAATGGCTCTTTCTCTTATAATAGTAAATACAATACAGTACAACAGAGGTAATTAGGCCACAGTTATGAGGGTTATATGGCTTAACGTACATTCCCAATGACCAGTCCATGTGTATTTTGGTACCTGACTTTAACATTCTACTATCTAACAATCTCCATGAATTTAAAGTTCTATATCTGACTCAACATTTATACTAACTTGCAACACAATTTTAAAAGTATCTTCTTAGATGTATAACACTCTCTTGACTCCTAAACAACTGAAAATTTAATTATGAGACTCTAGTTATCTGTTTTTCAACCACCTCAGAGACCTGAGAGGTATAAATATATCTGATTTTATAGGAAGTACAGGGCCTGCAGCTTCCCAAACTAAGAAATGACATACCAGTGGCTGCCTGGACAGTTCCCATTGTCTCTCCATACATTACAGCATCGCTATTCAGTCATTTGGCCCCGTTTCTCTGACAGACATTGATTGTAGAGCAGGGGTTATGAAGGACGTACCTACCCTGTCTTGGCAGAGCTAGGCTGTCGACTTACCTGCTTCCAGGTTTTGTCCTTTTTGGACAGCATTCTGTCTACAGTTGGGGCAAGGGTCTTTTCCTACCAAGAGATAGGCTTGCGACTAATTCAATCATCTCCCACTGGAGATTCTTCGATGCTCATCTTCTACTTGGAGGAGAATAGGGGGTGCTGTCAGGAGTTGATATGTCTTGATATAAAAAAAATCTAAAGTTACGAAAACATCTTTCAATGCGATATTCTGCAGATCTCTTGAGGTTTTTGAAGAGGCCCTATCTATCTCTTGTATTAGGGTAAGCAGATGTTGCTTGTCTCTTAGCAGGTTTATTTCTGATTAGCTTAGAAAGTAACTATAATAGGCTGTCATAGTACCTAACTAAATGACCGGCTTGCATAACCATTAGTTTGCATTTCTTAATTACCCTAAACAGTTCATGACAGTTAGTAGTAATAGGCCGAAACATCACATTTCATTTTTTTTCTTTACCTCCTAACCATTCCATCCCATTTCTCTGGGGTGAGGTGTCCTTATATAACAGTCCCTCATCTCAGTTGAGAGGTCGTATGAGGGCCAAGAGCCTCTTCATTCATTGGGCATCTACGAAGCAGTACCATCAGTGAAAAGTGTCTCGTTGCCTGGGAGAGAGAACTACTAAACAAACAAACCAATAAGCATACAACAGATAAAAAAGACTAAAAAATAGAAAAAATTATAACTAATATATAAAAAATAAATAAAGAATAAAAATTAAAAATAAAAAGTCTATGTCCATGTCCTCTTTGGTGTGTTAGTTGTAGTATCGATACCTTCTACTATATAGCTAAAATCCTACTCTAAGTGAATAGATGCCATATGTGTCCTTCTGAGTCTGGGTTAGTTCACTCAGGATGAGCTTTTCTAGTTCCATCCATTTGGCTGCACATTGCATAATTTCATTGTTCCTGATAGCTGAATAATATTCCATTGTATAGATGTACCACAGTTTTTTGACCCATTCTTTGGTTGAGGGACATCTGGGTTGTTTCCAGTTTCTAGCTATTACAAATAAGGCTGCTATAAACATAGATGAGGAAACTTCCTTATGATTCCATGAAGAGGCATTTGGGTGTATACCCAGAAGTGGTATGGCTGGGTCCTGAGGCAGAGCTATACCAAGTTTTTTAAGATATCGCCAGACTGACCTCCATAGTGGTTGCACAAGCCTGCATTCCCACCAGCAATGGAGTAGGGTATCCCTTTCTCCACACCCTCGCCAGCATGTGCTGTCATTTGAGTTTTTGATCCTAGCCATTTTGACAGGTGTGAGATAGAATCTCAGAGTCGTCTTGAGTTGCATTTCTCTGATGATTAAGGATGTTGAGCATTTCTTCAAGTGTCTCTCAGCCATTAGGGATTCCTCCTTTGTGAATTCTCTATTTAGCTCTGTCCCCCATTTTTTGATTGGATTATTTGGTTTCTTGGCATTTAATTTCTTGAGTTCTTTGTAGATTTTGGATATTAGCCCTCTGTCAGATGTGGGGTTGGTGAAGATTTTCTCTCAGTCTGTAGGCTGCCGTTTTGTTCGAATGACAGTGCCCTTTGCCTTACAGAAGCTTTTCAGTTTCATGAGGTCCCACTTATTGATTGTTGATGTCAAGTCCTGAGCTGTTGGTGTTCTGTTCAGGAAGTTGTCGCCTGTGCCAATTAGTTCAAGGGTTTCTCCCACTTTTTCTTCTGGTAGATTTAGTGTGACTGGCCTTATGTTAAGGTCTTTGATCCACTTGGATTTAAGTTTTGTACAAGATGATAAGTATCGGTCTAACTTCATTCTTTTACAAATGGACATCCAGTTGGACCAGCACCGTTTGTTGAAGATGCTGTCCTTCTTCCATTGTGCCGTTTTGGCTTCTTTGTCAAAAATTAGGTGGCCATAAGTGTGTGTGTCTATTTCTGGATCTTCAATTCGATTCCATTGATCTACTGGTCTGTTTCTATACCAATACCATGCTGTTTTTACAACTATTGCTCTGTAGTACAGCTTGAAATCTGGGATGGTAATACCTCTAGATGTTTTTTTTATTGTACAGGATTGATTTAGCTATTCTGGGCTTTTTGTTGTTCCATATGAAATTGAGGCTAGCTCTTTCCAAGTCTATAAAAAATTGTGTTGGTATTTTGATAGGAATTGCATTGAATCTATATATTGCTTTTGGTAGGATGGCCATTTTTATTATGTTGATCCTACCTATCCATGAGCATGGGAGATCTTTTCATCTTCTAAAGGCCTCTTCCATTTCTTTCTTCAAGGGCTTGAAGTTCTTGTTGTACAGGTCCTTTACTTGCTTGGTTAGAGTTACCCCCAGGTATTTTATGTTGTTTGTGGCTATTGTGAAGGGGGTTGTTTCCCTTATTTCTTTCTCAGCCCATTTGTTTGTTTTATAAAGCAGGGCTTCTTTTTTTTTTTGAATTAATTTTGTATCCAGCCACTTTGCTGAAGGAGTTTGTCAGCTGTAAGAGTTCTCTGGTGGAATTTTTGGGGTCGCTTATGTATACTATCATATCATCTGCAAATAGGGATAATTTGACTTCTTCGTTTCCGATGTTTATCCCCTTGATGTCCTTTAGTTGTCTTATTGCTCTAGCAAGAACTTCAAGTACTATATTGAAGAGATATGGTGAAAGTGGACATCCTTGTCTTGTCCCTGAGTTTAGAGGAAATGTTTCAAGTTTCTCTCCATTTATTTTGATGTTGGCCATTGGCCTGCTGTATATTGCCTTTATTAAAACATAAAATTGATGGGTCTCAAATATTTAGTTAGGATAAATATCCAACACCTAAACAAAGCAGTGCATTTCTCTATATTGACTTTGAAATAATAATTCCTATTCAAAACATGTACACTGTTCTGTACTTGGATAAAAATTTTCAGTTTCCTTTAGGTATAGGAAAATTTGTGGAAGATAAATATTAGATTAGACTTTTAAACTCATATGCTGTATTATGTTATTGGGATACATGTTCTGCACATCCAGACTTGAAAAAGTGAAATCAGAGCAAAACATTCAGTGTTATTTCAGTAACTAGATAGACCTACAGAGAAAGACATTTCAATAATATTCTGGTAAGAAAACCAGATAATATGAGCTGAGTGAAACAATCTTCTATTGCATCTATACAAGGTAACAGCAAAGACACCCAAGTCAGACCCAAGCACCTTCAGTGCTTAGCACATTGCCTGGCACTTAAATGCTCAGTAAATGTTGGCTGAATGGACTACAAACCACCTCAAAAGGGAAACAAAACATACCAACATAATTTTATTCTGTATGTATCAAGGTACATGCAGGTATATCTTCTGAATCTCAAGGTAGTCTGAGTCAAGAGTGACATAATTACTTTAAAATTTAGATGAATTTTTAAAACAAGACACTAAAGTATGTATTAAGTTGTATATTAGTGTCTCTGTGTCTGAAAGGCAATGCTTCAGTTTCTAAAATGTGCTCCCATAAGCTTTATTTTCTCCAAATAAATCAAGTATTCTCTGACATCAAATTATACTCATGGCTTATTTCTAGCGTATGGTAAGTGGATATATGTTCGCTCCCAGTAATACCACAATTTTGCCTCTCCTATTACATATGTTCATCCAGCATGAGCATATATTAGTGTGGTCAAAATCAACACCTCTATTAAATAGTATTTTCCTCCTATCAATATTTTTCTCATTCAAACATTTACTTTCTGCAATTCTAAACTCCAGAGAGCTAAATATAGACAACCTCAACTTGAAAAAAAATTCACAGCTAAAACTAACATATACTCGCTGCCAATCTGTGCACCAGCTGTGGATTAAAATGTGCTGAAAAGCAGAACATTTTGTCTTTGCAACGATCAAGTATTCTCTTGCAACATATACAACTCTTCACTTTACAGGATGAGAGAGGGCGGTGAGAGGGAGAGAAGCTGGGTGGTTTTGAGGTTCCCTGAAGGTGTTGAGATCCACCTCGCATTTGTCACCTACTTTTATAAGCAATCTTTTGCGAGTATTGCACAGGGAGGGCAGAAAGTTACTTCCTCGGAGCCACACTCTTGGAAGAAGAGTCTCTTACTTTTCCAAATTATTTTCAGACTCTCTTCCTGTTTGTTTTCTGGCAAACATTTGAAAGTATCCATCCAAATGAGGTCCCATTTGCCGACTCAAAAATTCCATGTAATTGCAAAATTCCAGGTTGAATGACAGATTTATTACAGGGCAAGCATCAGTCAAGAAATTTGTTTTAAATCCTCTCGTTTTAAATTTTTGAAAGTCTTTTTACATTAATGTATTTACCAATATGAATTCATTTCATGTTTATAACAAAAATTGCTCATTTCTTAAAACTAAAACTCCATAGCATGCACATTTTGAACATATCTATTTATTTATTCATTTTTTTTGGTCTCAAATATATACAAAGATTATCTTGCCCTCAATGACTTACTTTTCAAAAAAAGCCAAGGCGAATCTTACCACCATGACCAAATAACTGAGGTAGCACACAAGGTAAACAGTCTCAAAACTGGTCACTGTGAATTCATGCTGAATATTTTGTCAGTAATTCGATGAATGGCCATAGTAAAGGCTTTATCTTATGTTAGAAAAATTTGTTTGACTTAATAATACAATACATTATATATTCTATGGTCTACCAATTATATGGTATAATAAATAGCTTCTATCTTATCATAGTATGTAATATTTGATTTTAATAACCTGTAATTTAAAATTTTCACCATAATTTTATAAATACAAAGTTATATATTTTAATCAGTCTACTAAATTTGGAATAATTATCAACTAGGTATCCAAATGAGAATTTTACCTTAAGCAGAACTTTTTTATTTGTTTCTTTCTTTATTTTTGAGAAAGGGTCTTACTATGTAGTTCTTGCTGTCTAGGAACTCAGTATGCAGAACAGGCTGGTCTCAAAATCAGAGATCTGTCTACCTCTGCTTTATTAATCCTAGTCTTGGGACTAATGGTGTACACCATCACACCAGGCAAAAAAGAATATATTAAAGAAAAAAATCCCTAAACATTTGTACATAGAACTTTAACACTTATATATTTACATATTACTTTTACATTTTATCTAAAGAAAATGAAGAAAAATAGCTTATGTAACAAATTTACCTTTAAAACCTGTAATTAGGGGGCTTGAGAGATGGCTGTATGGGTAAAAACACTTTTCAAGCAGTCCTAATGACTTGAATTCAAGCCCAGGTACAAAATCAGGATATGAGCATCAGCATAGGTAACTTATGCATATTGGTGGGAGTTATAAAGAACAGATGGCAGGATCTTGGGACTTTCTAGCCAAGAGGACACTGCTAGGCAGAAATAACAAGATTGATCATCCTTCAACAACATAAAAGGAGAAAGACTGACTCTTAGATGTTGCCCTCTGACTTTCATGTGCAGGAGCGTACACACAAACACACACGCACATACACACACACACATGTGAGTGTGTGCAATTTTTTAATTGGCCCTTTAAAATCTTAACATCTTTCTCATATTTAAACATGATCTTATGAGTCTCAAAACTTTTCATTTTATTTTAATCTCAAGTTCACAATTACTTTTTGAGACTTAAAGTGGTCGATAGTTTTCTTCTTTCTTTCTTTCTTTCTTTCTTTCTTTTATTTTCCTTCTCTCTTTCTTTCTGAATCAAGATCTCACTATCCAGCCATGGATGCTATGGAATTTGCTATGTATAACAGACTACCTTTCAACTCATAGAGTTCTGTCAGTTTCCTGTGTGTTGTTATTAAGTGCATTTGATACCCTGCTCAATCTTTAATTTTTGATAAACAAATTATTTTCATAGACTTAAACCTGATCTTTTTATTTAAAGTTTTGTAACTTAAAATATCAAACACATACTTCCATAAACTCAGATTTACTGAACTGAGTATATTCAAATAAATATAAACTCTTAGTTCTGTTGTAGCTTCAGATTGTACAACAACAGAAACTGATATATGCACACATGCACCAAACACACACACACACACACACACACACACACACACACACACACACAAATGTTCAGCTAAGGCAAATCAAAATAAAATAATAAATGGTTAGAGTTAAAATGAGGGGTATTTTTCTCTTCCTAACACACCACTCCTCCAAAGAGTTTAATCGAAAGTTTGCACATGAGTTCTACCAGAAACCTGCACCAAGACACTGTAGAGAAGCATGGCAGAGGCTAAGGACCATTCATAGAGAATTCTGATCAGCTCATTTCAACTGACCTTTGAGAAATTATCTGAATTGTTGTCGTTGAGTTTATTATTATTTTTGCTTTAATGAGCATGATTTCTTTCCCTTTGACTAACTGGAAAGAAGGGGCAGTATAAAACACACTGTGTCCCAGCTTCCATTTCTGCTGTACTGTTTGAGTAGAGAAGGCATGTATGACTCACCCTAATGCCTTTGTTTGCAACGCATAAAAAGTCATCTCAAGTTACATCTCAGTCACAACCCCCTCCCTACTCCCCCCTCCTGTCCCACCCTCCCACCCTCTTCCCCCTCAACCCCCCATCCTCTTCCCTTTTTTTTTTTTTTAGTTTAAGGTATATCTTTTTCCCCCCAACAGTTCCCCCTTTCAGTCCAACAAATGGTTCTTTCTCTTATAACAATAAATACAATACAAAACCAACAGAAATAAATAGGCCACAATTGTAAGAGTTATATGGCTTAGCATACATTCCCACTGTCCAGTCCATACGTATTTGACACCACACTTTAACATTCTACTATCTAACCATCTCCAATGTAAGAAATAAAAAATAAATTATTAAAAAAATAAAAAATTAAAATTAAAAAAATACAAATTGGGGTAAAATGATATAATTACTTTGACTGGATATTAAATTTTTATATTTCGTATGACTATTGAGTTCTGTGTGATGCATAAAGGAATGTTATTTAAGACTCAAAAAAAAAGTCATCTCAATGACTCAATCACAGTTTTTTTTATTTAATATTTAAATCCTAGTGTAACACCTAATTCAGAAACAATTGTGATTAGTTCTAGAAAATTTTCTTCTGAAAGTAAGAACTGGTCAGATGCTGTGCTCAATTCCATAGTTATTGATTTTCCTGGAATTTTAAAAGTCCCTCTTTTACTGTACATTCTCTTTTTTTTTTTTTTGGTTTTTCGAGACAGGGTTTCTCTGTGTATCCTTGGCTGTCCTGGACTCACTTTGTAGACCAGGCTGGCCTCGAACTCACAAAGATCTGCCTGCCTCTGCCTCCCAAGTGCTGGGATTAAAGGCGTGCGCCACCACCGCCCGGCTCTGTACATTCTCTTTAAACTTGCAATACTTCATGATTTCTTCTAATCCCACTGGACACAAGTGAAATGTGGAAGGACCCTGGGGAAATGTCAATATTATCAGCAGACACATTAACACGTTTTCCTCATCTGGTTCTTACCAGCTATCAGCACCACCATTTCGATTGTTTTTGATGAATAGTCAGTTATCTTTCAGAATAAAATCTAGTACTTTTATGGAGCATTAAATAGGAAAGGAAGACTACCAGATGTTCTCTGTGATCAGAAGAAGAGATACTATTGCGAAGGCAAAAGAATAGGCAACATGGCCTAACTTTAGAGGGAGGAGTTACTCTACTCGTGTTTTCTAGCTACAAGTTGTCTGAAGATCGAGCCACATTACAGGTTCTAAATCAGCCATTTCAAACTTTGAAACACATTAATAGATTCAGTATTTGATTTCTCACATTTGCACCAAAACCAAATAACCCTTCTACCACACATGTTAATGAAACACAAAGGCAGCCTAGGGAGATACCTTTGAGTTTTATTTTGAGGTAAGTAATGCATGGTTTAGCATAGAGTAAGAATAAATATCCTCTGATATCAGCCTCAATTTCTTGCCTAGAATTCTTTGTTCTCCAGGACCCTATGTCCCACACAAATAAGTGCTCAGTAAAGAGAAAATACTCCATGACAATAATGCAGAAAGTAAGACCCCCGAGAAGAGTAAAAAATCTTTACTAGCCAGGAAATGGATTATGAGACACTAAGAAGAGATGTGGAAGTCTACAATATGAAAAACAACATTGAAAAGTCCATGCCAGGGCCGGGCAGTGATGGCGCATGCCTTTAATCCCAGCACTTGGGAGGCAGAGGCAGGCAGATCTTTGTGAGTTCGAGGCCAGCCTCGTCTACAACGTGAGTCCAGGAGAGCCAGGGCTACACAGAGAAACCCTGTCTCAAAAAAACAAAAACAAAAAAAAACAAAAAAAAAAAAAACAAAAAAAGAGAAAAGTCCACGCCAGTGGGTGAGAAACAAACAAAAGAATAAATAACAATATCATTTGATTATTTAGATGTATTCTAACTGTTGAATCCACACCTTTTTTAATATTTATTTTTCTGAAATTCATATTAATGAGAGAAGACTTAAAAAACACACAGATTAAACTACCTATCACCTGAGATTTTACCACCTGGATATCATCACTAATAACATTTTTATATGTTTCTACACAATCTGTTCTCTGTGAATATATAGCTGAAGATAAAAATACAGAGATGTTTTTGTCTCATATGGTACAGATGGTTCTATAACCCTTTTTACTACTCAATGAACTGTTATGAATGTTTTTCTTATAACCTAAAAATGATTTAAGGGACAAGTTCAAGTACGTGATTGTGTTGTTGATCCATTAATGCACATACTCAGTCTCTCTTGAATATTAAAAAATTCAGTCTTGGGCCATGTTGGGTTGAGCCACAATTGGGTCACAACCTTCTACCTGACCGTTAATATTATGGAGATGGCCAACATCTGCCTCAAACTATGACATTGGATGAAAAAAGAACATCTGCTGAACTGTCCCACAACTTTTGATCTGTACCTCAATCATTTAGCCTCCTGTAATAGAGGCAACCTCTCCACCATGATAATCTAACCCTTCACAATTCTGTTTTCATTCATATATCTTCTAATAGGTGAGATACAGGATATCACATTTCTGATAATTGTAAAGATAGAATGTTAGTGAAAACAAATTCACAGTAAATATCTTACCTGGTGACCCTTACATGGACACAAGGAATTTATGTGGCAGTACATGAGATCTTTCTGTACAAACAGGAAAGGGATCTTCTTTAAAATTCTGTCATATTCTTTAAACAATATTCATTTGACACTTAGTATTACCAAATGTCCTGTGAGATGGCCCTGGTTTTTAAGATGCCTACTTTCCACCAAAGTAGCTAGAAAACAGAAAGACAAATGTAGTAATTATGAGTATAAATGATGTTAGCAAGAGGTCAAGGGAAAAAATTAAAATAAACCTGACTTAGAATATCAAGTTTAGGGATAACAGAAAGAATTGTAACCTGAGTAGATTAACAGCACTTCAACCATGCTTCCTTTCCCCTGGATACAGAAGAAATAATTTACCCTTTCATGATTTTCTAAAGTATACAATATGCTATGCACCAATATCTTAGGAAGTTTTAGGATTTGCGCACTTCTTTTCCACTGATATCCAGTGTATTTTATGTTCCTTCTCATTAAAGTCTTTGTATTGCCCCCGCACTTGCTTAAATACTGTACTGAATGAGTTAAAGAATGTAATGTGGT
Source organism: Lophiomys imhausi (assembly GCA_907164525.1). Lineage (NCBI taxonomy): Eukaryota > Metazoa > Chordata > Mammalia > Rodentia > Muridae > Lophiomys > Lophiomys imhausi. Next base: position 1,428,748 of record CAJQZJ010033452.1, on the reverse strand, counting down.
AAAATGTATTTTTCTTTCCAGCCTGCAGCAATTCAATACATAAATTATGTTTTTGATCCTGGCAACTCTTCAGCAACTAAAAAGATGTTTAAAATAGGAAAACAGGAAATGCCACAGAAAAATGTGTCTCTTTGTTTCTTTGGAAGAAGAAATTTCTCATCAAAGGTGCCCAGCAGAACATGGGGAAATATGTTTAAGTTTACATATCAGCCAAACCTTGCAACTGAATTCCAACTCTGTCTCTTGTTTCTGTAATGATCTAAGACAAACTGCTTAACTATATCATCCCTTATATCATTCCTCATATAAAATAAAACAATATAACATCATTGTAACCTGATTAAAAGAATTCAAAATAATAGATCAAACTGTTTAACACAGTGTCGCCATATAGTCAATTAATAAATGACTTTTGTAACCACTTATTAGCAAGCTTATGAAGTATGATTTCTTATTTGCTATCTCTATACATTAACTTCATATTTTGCCAACCACACTCAGAGATTTTAAATGACTTGCCCAGCATTCATACCAAGGTTAATACTTACCTTCAGCGATCAGCTATTAACTATATTTGGAGTGCTAGAAGGGAATTTCATGTGGAATACTGTTAGTAGATTTTATAATCAGGATTTCAGGTGAATATCTGTTTTTAGCAACACTTGGCAGGTGGGAAACAGCATGATTACATACCTTAAAATCAAGAACTGTGACTGAGGGAGACTGTGAGTACTAACTAATCCATAGCTTTCAGTATCACTCAGGACTGAGCTCAGTGGGTGTCAAGACAGAATAAAGGATAAGTGAAATGGACACAGGTGATTGAAGGTTGATGAGAAGGGTCAACTCTGTGGGAGGGGCAAAAAGACTGAACCTCTGCAGCCAACTCCAGAGAAACAGCATATCTTTATTGCCTTTCAAAAATACTTGACTCTCATAGGTAGAGAAGTTTCATTTATTTTGTTTTTGAGGCACAGTATCATTTAGCCCATCTTACTTTAAGCTCACTGGATAACCAATAATGGCTTTAAACTCCTCATCTTCCTAACTCTACATCTCAAGTGCTGGGATTGTGTAAACTATTACAAAAAAGTTCATATGAGACTGGAGAGTGTGCCCAAAGATGCATGCATACTACTCAAACACTTACCAAATGAGATATACACACATTCCTAAGAAGTCATATTTTAATACATTCATCTACAAATGGTAGTTTCCCAGCTATCAATCAGGATTAATATAGGAAAAAATAGTTTCTCAGATAGCAAGTAGTAGCACTAGAAAGAAAAGATTTACTTCCCAACAATAAAACTCAAAGAGCTGGAACAACATCATACATCCAAGGTTTTGCATAGAGCCAAAGTAGACACAAGAAAGAGTCACAAAGTTGAGAAAGGATGAAACTGAAGTGAATGCACCTGTGTTCCTTTCATAGGTTTTTTCATAGGAACCCTGGAGGATCAGCACAGGAGCCCAGTCATCACAATTTGATATAGTGTTTATCTGAGGGTGTTGATTCTGAACCCACTGAATGGGCAATTGAAATTTTTTTCTGACAAATTTCCTGGTTTTTACTAATTTGAGAACAGGCAGGAGGCTAAGACCACAGGGGAAGACATCATTGAGACTTCACCTAGATGTGTTGCAAAATAGAAGAAAAATGAACATGAGGCCTAAAGTGGATCTTCATTTATTTGTCAGACATACATAGATTAGCCAGAGTGTAGTTTCAAGATGACCATGCTGGCTCATATCCATGAAAGGCTGAGGCAGGAAGACTTAAAAAATTGGAGCCCAGTCTTAGCTACACACTCAGTTCCAGGTCACATAGAACTACACCATGAGAAGTTGTCTCAAAAAGTAAATTTTAAAATGTACTTGAAGTTTATGGGATGGCTAAATGGGAAAGTACTTGCTGCACATGTGTGGGGATATGAATCTGGATCTTTAGCATGTACATAAAAAGTTAAGCATGGCATCATCACCCAGGTGCTAGGGGATGGGTACAAAGACAGTTCGATCCCAGAAGCACATAGGCCAGCCAGTTCAGTGAAAATCAGTGAGCTCTAAAACTAGGGAGACCTTATCTCAAAAAGGAAAGGTGAGAACCACAGAAGAAGATACAGAACTTTGACCTCTGAACTCCACAGGAGTACACACGAGTTATGAACACCCACCCACACACATGTACTTCCCTCCATACACACATAAGCTTTAAAACAAGGACCTGAATTCTGCAGTTACAAATAATTCAGTATCAGGTAAATGGATATCTTTTAGCAAAAGTTTACACATAACTGTCTGAAGCATAATACATTGAACAACAGTTCTTTATTAGAGTTAGAAGTCTGGGTAAAGAGTTCTCACAAATTGAAATGATATCTCAATATCTCTAGTGTTAGAATTTAAATTAACTATGGGAATTATAGTCAGTACATATTATATATAATGCTACATATTATATTTTTGCAGTCCGGAATGGGGAGAATCCTCCACTGACCTCTGTTTGTGAACATGTGGAATTCAACAGGCTTCGCCTTAATTTATCTTTTAGAGAACTGCATGTGTAAATTTCCACTGGAGAATTCACAAAGATAGAGAAAGGCATGGGGCATAAGGAAGCAGGGGTGGTTGGCAGACCTGGATCCCCACACATATATGTGTGCTAGAGTGGGACTCAGGAGTATATCCTAGGGTTGTTCTTCAATATTTACTAACAAAGTGGAAGTGTGAAAGATTCTTCATAACAAACATCTTTATAATGAAGGTAGTTTTATCTGTAACACAGTGTTCTTTAAACATCTTTCTACCCTTTACACCTTAGTCATGACAAATTATGGTTTTCACAATCTATGTAGACAATAATCAGCCCATTTCTGCACTCCTAACATCATCCCTTATTTTTTTTAGATGATCTCTAGAGCTTTTCTCCAGTCTTCAGTCTTTCTTTTTGTACCTCAGACAATCAAGGAATGTGGGATCAGTGTTTCTTGCCTTAGTTTTTAAAGAATTTATTCAAGAATTCCTGCTCCTTCTGAAGGAGTGACGCTGACAAGTGAGGATCTGAGCTCTTTGTTCACTCTTGAGGTCCTGGGAAAACTACTTTGAAATAAGTGTACGCACCACAATCTCAACTGTACATTTATCCATCTGTGTGTACTGACAAACTCAAGGTTTTCTGTTTTGATCAATTTTTGTATTTATAATGCTCATTTGATATCAGGATCAATAAATCTTCAGCATAATTACTTAACTAATCAGTGCCCTCTAAGCAAAATAATATTTCTTCTCCCTTTCACTTATAACCCCTTTACCTAATCAGGCTGTGACCTCAGCTCTACCACAGGCTACCCTTGTAGCCTACATAGGAGGCCACTTGCTTCTCAAACTTGGATTCCTATTGTATATTAAGTAATTCAAGTGTAAATAGAAGAAGCATATCTTGTAACTTCATCTATGTCTACATTTTGTTTGTCAGTGTTTTGAGAGAGTTTATTGTAAAAGTAAGATTTTTTTTCTGTGCTTACCCTTCCTCTGAATAATGACACAGAGATATTCATATTTTTTAAAAGCTTCAAGCACTATAGCTGAGCAGATACTCAGGCATTCTGTAGGTTAGATCATCTGGGCTACTTGTCTTGTCTTCTTTGGGGCCTGATCCTTTTGCTTCATAAACATAGGAACTTTTAAAGGTAATATACATTTCTACATTAACACATGTATGGAATGTGCAGTATGCCCTAATCAGCTAAATATGATTCTTTTCTCTTTGTTTGAGCAGGTGAAAGACACCAAACTTTATAAGTTCATTTGGACTGTATGACCAAGTTGCAATATAAATCTCCATCCAAGCCATACAAGGGATAGCATACTACATACTGAGGTATATGTAGTCAATAAGATTTGTGGGCTACACAGAGATAATATTATGTCTCAGCCAGTCTCTGATTGGTTTCCAAGTAGAGGGATCACCATATGTTATTTGTTTTGTTGTTCTTCTTTTTGGTTTCTTTGTTTCTGCAGCCAAGCTATTCAGGTGGATTCCCCTAGTCAAATCTAATCTTTATTAATTTTGAAGGACTCCATTGCTTTTAATTTCCATATGCATTTGTTGAAACAAAGGCCTAACCTCTCCTCCAACACATTTCTTGACTTCCATTCTGAAGCTAGTACACTTCTAGGTTGATCTAATTCAGCAGTCTTTTATAAAATCCAGTGCTTTTTCAGCATCTATGCTACTTGTCTCATTGACATTTAAAACATTTAAAGTCAATAAATAACTATTTTTGGGGTAATGTTAAGCATTCTAAATGTTAATTGGTCCTGTTTGCTGTCTGTTACTTATATTGACTCTGATTGGTTAAATAAAATGCCGAGGCCTGAGATTGGGCAAAGACAGAGAAAGGTGGGACTTCCTGGGATTAGAACAGGAAGCCTGCGCTTTAGACAGAGGATTAAGGCATTTCAGCAATGCAAGAGCAGCAGGAAGAAGAAGACACACACCATGGGTTAGAAAAAAGAACCTCATTCCACATGGCCAGGAACATCGGCATATTGTGGAGAATGGCAGTCCAAGGGGACGTATGTATATATGGGGTCATGTTTGGGTAATAGAATTAAGAGCTAGCTTAGGTGGGCTAGGATTGCACAACCAAGGCCAAGGCTTGTTAAAATCCATGTGGTCTCTGTGTGAACTCGTTTATAATGGCTGCTTAAAGATTAACACCTGCAGAATCAATTAAAATACTGGTTAAACAATTTAACTAATTATTTCTACAAATGACAACTAACGTAATTTAATTAGTTTTTCAATAAACTATTTAATCTATCACTGAGAGATTCCATATTCCCTTTCTGTTTAATTAGCACTTCCTTTAAAGTCCTGTTAGATCACTCCACAATTGCTTGACCTATAGGGTTGTAAGATATATCTTTAATATGTTCTAAGCCACAATGTCTAAAAAATTGCATACAATATTGTATACATATGCCATAGCATCATCAATTTTAATATGTAAAAGCATCTTTAATGTAGCTTTCATCTCTAATAAATGTGTAATTTGAGTATCAACCTTTTCAAAATTCAGGGCAAAAAAGCCTTTGAAATCTTGAGTAGGTATCAGCATGTTAGCCACTGTAGTTGAGGGCCAGGATTTAATACGGCTGACATCAACTCTCTCCAATCATTTAGAATTATATGATTTTGCCTGGCCCAATTATTAAGTATCAGTTTTATATAAGTTATATGAATGTCAAGAGATATTATTGTTTTTTTAATCTCTTTAAGTCTAGCACCTCTATAGGATGCCATGCAATTTCTTGATAATCTTGTGGATTTTTTTCAACTCGAACTACTTTTGTTGTTGTTGTTGTTGTAGGTTCTAAGATTAGATTTTTTAAGACATTTTATTTTTATTCAAGGAATTGTCCAATCTCTGTTTTATTGTCTCCAACCTAGCAATCCCTTTCTCAGTCCCTTTTAAAATCTAAGTCTGCTTTATTCTGTTATTTCTTAAAGAGGTTATATAAAATTGTAATCATTACTGAACATATAATTATTTTATAATGATAACAAAAAAAACTGTATGGGGTCCAATTGCCCTCTCCCATCACATCCTCCTATTTTTAACATAAAAATTTTTGTCTTTTTAAAACTCTTACTCTCTCCTTCCTTCATAGAGTTTACTTCATATTCAAATTTAATATTTTTCCTTATGACTTTTTATATTCAGTATCCTTTCTTTGTTTGGCACCCAAGCACATTTTCAAACATATTGTACCTGAGCAGAGGCTTGTCTGCTCTAGAGATTTCTGGGTGTCTGCCTGGGCCTGGCTTCTGCATCTGTTAGCAGTTTTCTTACAAGTCTTAACAAGCCAGGGGGCATGCTGTGACTGACTTGACAGGGAAGGGCAATCTCACCCTTCAGCACTTGGAGTAGCCAACTGGGAAAAGAGTGGCCACTATACAGGGACCTATTCTGACAGCTTATCCAATAGCTCATGAGTCCATTAGCCTGTGGCCATTGGCCAGTAGTCACTACCCTGGATAACAAAGTACACGACTGACCGTGTTGTACTTGGAGAACCCACACTACTGTACACTGCGCCTCTGCCCTGCTTGCTCTTAAAAGGCCAAGTCCAGGCTGCAATGTCACTGTGCCTGTCCCAGGTCCACCTGCCACACTGAGCTGGGTTACTGTTTGCCTTCTCATGAGAGTTGAGCCTCAAGTTCACTGGTAACAGCTGGCATTGTGCCTCATCTGGTCTCCCCAGCTGGTGTTCTGGAGGAATTGGAAGCCAGCAGTTGGCCTTGCTGCACAGCAGGAGCAATTAGGGGGCTGACCTCTGAACTCAATCTTTCTGCAGTTTCCCTGCTCCTTCTTAAAGAGATTACATCCCACCAGGTTAGGCAACTACTTTGGGAAGTATTTGTTCCCAGCCTTTTACCTGGGAGTTTTCTCAGGCCTAAATATGGATTTGGTGCCCCACATTGGATGACAAATGTCAAAATAAGTCTTTTTCTATGCACACTCTTGCTCTGAATAATGACACAGAGATGTTTAAATTTACCAAAAGCTTCAAGCACTATAGCCTGGCTATTCTAACCTAACAAATACTGGCCTGGCCTACTTCCCAGACATGTGGTGGTCCATTATCTGCCATCTAGTCCCGTTGTAATGATGGGCATTCCCATCCTTTCTCTCTGGTCCCACATGGGACCCCTCTCTCTCAGCTTAGAAGTCCTGCCTTATCCTTCCCTCCCCAATTATTGACTGTTCATATCTTTATTTAACCAATCAGAAGGTGATGGAGAACAATGTTACCAAGACAGGAGATGTTTCATAATAATGACAATGCCAAAATTAGTTTGAATACATAGTGCACAAAAACATCCTCCAAGAGTTGATTTAAGTATTTTTTAATTTAATTGCTAATAAAGAACATTATTCTCTATGATATATGTTCAGTTTCATTGGTGAAGTTCAGAATCTGAGAAGCAACTCCTCATGTATCAAATTCTGCACTGGCCTGAAACTGGCCTGAAAGTATGCAGTCTTGTATTTTGACTGGATATGTATACTTTGTGTGTGCACGTGTGCGTGTGTGTGTGCATGTGTGTGTGTGTGTGTGTGTGCATGTGTGTGTGTGTGTGTGTGTGTGTGTGTGTGTGTACAGACATGTATATGACATTTATAGAAGAATAGCTTACATTTTTAAGGGATGTGAAAAAAATGACAAGGACTACATGTGATTCAGAAAAATCTTAAGTATTTATTATCAGGCTGTTTCCACAAAAAGTTTACCAACCCTGGTCTGAGATATCTGACAATTCTGCCAAGTTGACTAATTTACCAGGAGATAGTGACACAACCCAGCTCTCCGCTGCTTAAGTAAAAAAGATTTTAAATAAGTTGCAAGTAACCATTGCACTTGCCAGTGTCAAAAAAAGAGATAATTAATAACCTACAAAATCATCAGCAAATCATTATAATGGTACAAAGGACAAATCCAAACCACCCTGCTCCTTATCATTGATAGGCAAGCCTAGCTCCATTTGCCTCTGATTTGCATAGCCATTAAGAGGAGGCTGCCCTCTAATGCTATTTATTTCAATCAATGTCTTCTAATTTAAATGCCTAATGTTTGATTATATGAGTTCTACAACTACAGAATTAATTGAGTATAACGCTAACTCACATTCAACATTAAGTCTATTTTACTAAAAAATTTGATTAATTGCAGGAATTGCATAATACTGGAAGTAGAGTTCTTCATGAAAACAAGGTAATTATTTCTTGAATTTTATGTCAAAAATTAACAGGAGAATCATATTGACACTTCAAGATAAATAGAGTATTCATTTATCAATGAACCTTGCATATTTGGTATACTGTTTGTACTAGAATGCAGATGCTTGATTTCTTAGATGCAAAACTATAGTTTCTAGCCAAAGATAAGGAAATCCCATTTACATAATCCAAGAAGAAAGGGGAATATGTAGAACTGTTCCACAGCTGTGCTAACTAACATTTTCTTCCCCAACACAAAAGAGAGAAAAGCTACCCTCAGCATTGCTTATCATCCTAAAACCATCAACTCTGTTTTCTACATACTGATTTACCTCCCTTCTGTTTGAGGAAAGGTTTTAAAAAGCTTCAGTCTGTTCTGTTATTTCCTTTCTCACCCAAGCAGTGCCCTGAAACAGTTGGAGACAATAGAAAGGTAACATAAGGAGGGGAAAGAAACAGCAAAAAAAAAAAAAAAAAAAAAAAAAAACCAAAACAATCTTTGTAGGTATGTGATTCATACTCCACTAGTAGTTTATATTCTCATTAAGAGCTCTATTTTAAATGTGTGTTCCAGCACAAAGCTCTTACTAATTGTCTTGAATAATTCAGTTTTTATAGCTCTCTAGGGCCTGCTAGAGCCAGGCTGCTGCAAGACATGTTTGGTACTTGAGAACCCACAACATGTTATTTTTCAATGCTGAAAATTCCATGATTAGCTAGAGTTTCTAGATTTGGTAAGCTGAAAGATCAAAGCAAAAAAAATTTCAAAGATCCACAGATGTTATAGGTACTGTTTGATATCTTTCCAACACTAAGACTGGAATCTCACCTGATCTGCGATGATCGATATGCTTGCCTTTAACAGATGAGAGAAAGCACTAATTGCAGATTTGGTTTTCTTTGGCTGAAGAGAAAATTTCCAAAGCTCTTGATGACTTGAAATAGATCCTGAAAGTATAAAAGAAGAAAATTAGCAAAAAAAAAAAAAAAAATTGAAAAATACCTCACTCAACTGCCTTGTCTGCGTAATAACACTGAACATGACTGTCACTCTGAAGACGTATTAGCTCATTTAGATAATTAGTGTGAGCAGCATGTTTCCCTACTCATTCCGTTCAATTATAGGGTTCTCACTTTGTCATTACTGGAGTGTCTTAATGTGACTTGTAATTAGTGTAATTACAATCCAATGTTAATTATATCTGCCACTTAGACATAATTTTATATAGTAATGGTCTCTAATCTCAGTAACCTTATTATGTTGTTTATTCAAACAGGAATTAAGTCTTCTTTCATGCGTCAAATATGGAGATTACAAAAAAGCACTGCTTGTGTCATTTTGATAGCTATGACAAGGGAATCTCTGAAATAGCAAAATCATATTTGAGACAATGCCTGCATGTGCAAACAATTAAAGCAGTTCCTCCCTTTTCCAGAAATATGCTATGCATCTCCAAATAACTGTGTTCAGAGGCACTGTGACTTGCTTCTGAATTCTAAGAACTAATGAGTGAACATTCTGAAAATGACTATTACAGTGGTTCACTTGATAAGAATACCAAATACATTCACTGCTGACCATTTAATGAACCATTGCTTTGAGTAACTAACCATTGTATACAATGTGATAATATAACCTTCCACTTGAAGAGTACATAATCTTTTAAAGTGCTTTTAAATACATGAGTTTTGTCCTGGAAACAACTTCATAGAAGCATTGAGGTCAAGTACTGAATTATTATTGAAGCAATTTGGAAAAAAATTAAGAGATTGGCTCTGTTCATCAGCAAAAGGAAAACTGAAAGACAATTTAAAAGAGTCATGAATAAAGTGGATTTCTGGGATAATTAAGGTTTGAGTCCCAATAATTACACTTAAAAGACAAGCATCTTTGAATGAGATGTCTTAATTAACAAAACAAAATTTCAAGTATTTATTCCATAGGATGGTCACTGTGTTATAGTTACAATAATACCAGAACAGTGCTTGCCACAAATTAAACACATATTGGTAGACATTATTGCTACTCTTAGAAGCATACTCAACTCTTGATTTGGGACATTATTTTTTCCACTAAGCAATCAGTTTAATAGATTTACTTATGCTAATTGCTAACCACAGGTTGGATTTATATGTTGCACATTTCTACATAAATACAACACATTCACTTAGAAACAGATAACTCTGACCAAAGACTATTCAATACAGCCAAAAAGAAGAATCCATATGCCAACTTGACTTCTATAAAAACAAATACCATGAAATTCCTTGGGAGAACATTCTGTGTTCTTTTGCTTGGTACAAGTACCAATACTTCCCACTTCTTGACATATTCAGGAGGAGTGTGTCTTATTACTACACTAGTTCACAAATCCTTAAAAACTTAACATGGCCAAATGCAATCACATGCCCAAAATTCTTCTTTCACTGACACCTACAAAAATACACTTGCTGCTTATTTAATAAATCTCATTATCTCTATCATCAGTAGAAATATTAAGAATGTTACAACATGCAAGCCTTTTCTGTTAAGTTTAGCAACATTTCCGTATTTTCCCAAAACAAAGTTTCCCTTCTTAGTTTTGTTCTTTTATGTTTTTATTTTTGTATGATATCTCCTCTGATGGAGCTGGAAAACAAAGGGCGGTGGGGGTCTTTAATTATTTCAGTATTGAACAGGAAAGTGGCTTTTGTGATGACTTCTATATACTCACAAAAGCAATGTCAATAACAACAATGAGCACTACATTCTTGGCAATGTTTCTTTTCAAACACTTTCCTAAATGGAAGATCATGGAAATGTTAGCTCTTGGGATATGTTTGCTCAAAGCTGTGCCTACTGGATGTTATAGTAATATTGATAACACCCAATTGAAAAATCCGTGGTCAATAAATATTAGCTAATAGCTCTTCTGAAGTATTTTATTAATTTTCATGTAACAGAATAATTTTGATGAACATAGGAAAAATATTGAACAGTGTAGATTCTTCCTTCTTACTTCATGGAGGAACCACAGGGACTAGTATTTTGACATGAGGCTTCAATTAAATGTGCAGAAAAAATTTCCTCCCAAACTCATCCTTCACAAGGTGTCATCAACATTATTTTATTTCTATTATGGTTTCTGGTTTTGTTTTGTTTTTTTTTTGTTTGCTTTTTGTTTTGTTTTGTTTGTTTTTGAGAGAGTCTCATTATATATCTCTGGCTGGTCTAAAACTATACAGAGCAGGTTGGCCTTAAACTCACAAAGATTGGTCTGCCTTTGCTTCCTGAATGCTGGGGTTAAAACAACATACCACCACATCAAGCTAAAAAGAATCAAGTTTTAGTGTTAAATGCAGCACCTTAAAGAAGTACTACCAACTCATTAGTTCATATTCCTCTTTCATTCTCTGACAAGTTCCTTTCACTTTCTGTGAAAACATTTCTCTAGAGAATTACTGGAATATGGCTGAAGAAATGTATACAATATTGCCATGGAGAAAATCTTCTGCCAGGAGGGTCAGGATTCCATGGTAAGAGGTATCTTTAGACATAAATTAATGACATGTTTCCATTCCTAATCCCCAAACTGAAGAATGAGCTTCCTTTATCAGTTCAGTTGAGTACTGTATACTTTATTTCCTTTATTTGAAATTATCTTCTCATCCAATCACCTTCCATTGTATGAGGAGGGAGAAGAAAAAAAAACCAACTACTAATTATTAAATAATATATGCTTCTAGAAAATAGCATGAGTTGTTTTGCACCAATGATTTCATGGGTAAAAGGTCCTCTGAGAAGCCAAGGTGATAGTTGCTCAAAATAAGGCTAGTGTAGAATTCTGTAACTACACTTGTTAACTATGGGAGTGGAATTTTTGTCAAGAGATTCAGAAACAGATGGTTCTGAGTTCAAACCCAGAATTCTCTTCCCAGTGGTATCCTCTGTTCTAGTTGTTTAATCTCACTAAGAACAAGTCTCTTATTTGCAACACGATGTCAATACATTGTCTTGAGAGGGCTACAGTGGGATTCTATGTGATAATGACTACAATGCAACCTCTGAGCTGCAAAAATGTCAGCTTTTGTTAAAGTTATCATGACAACTAGAACAACATTATACTACTGCCTGCAATGGAGAAGAATTAGAAGTATTTTAGATATGATACACTTTGCTTTCAAAAAAAGATCTGTTGTGAGGAATATGTAGTATAAAGGAATAAAGGTATTGTGGGAAAATCTCAGGAACCATGAGCAAATACTGGTAATTTGCAAATGGATCTTCACAGAGGAAATAGTTGGAAAAGAGCAATTTCTGGCTGTACTCTGGAGTCTCACCAGCAGATCTGATGGATTGGATATGAGTGAGAAAAAGACTTGAGCTTTGAGCTTTAGCATTGGGTGGATGCTGACATAACAGACCAGAAGCTACGGTACCTGCCCTTCCTTCCTTATGGCATTTGTGAAGGAGATTATTTCCCCAACCTCTTAGAGTATTGGATGATGATTATTCATTGTTAAGTCCCTTACAAACAATTTTATTTTGGTTAAAAGTTGTTGCTTTGTCCAGTGGAAGATGTCCTTCTTAGAGGCAACCTTCACACTAAACCTATTTGATAATGAGCTAAAAATCTTGATACATTAAAATGTGGCACAAACTTCAGACAACCTTAAGGTAGCTTCTCACAGACAGAACTCCCCATGACACATTTGGAGCCTTTGCTATGGGATGCAGCTAACATTGCTTCCCATTCCCGTCCTTATTATCATTGTTTCAGAAAGTGTTCCCAATTACATTTTCTTCCCAAATTGCTGCTTCAGAATCTGTTTCCATGGCATCCAACCTCCCACAATTTGTAGCAGTGCTGGTCTTTACAAGTAGGTTATAAAATGGGACTATGAATTTGTGTCACTAGCTGGCAGGCTGGTGAAAGAATCCCTTTACTGTTAGGTACTGATAATTATTATGGCACATTATGGTGAGTATATAGCTAAAAGTGTCAGAGTTGATGAATTAAGCATATATATGGGTAGATGAAATGGACTAATTAGTGCATAAACTCAAGTGATTGGCTTTTGCGTGTCTCTTTCTGGAAACCATTGATGAACTGATCAAGTTAACAAGGAGCTGAGGCTGTACAACTACTAAACTGAAAACAAAAAAAGTGAGAGTACAGTGTTGGCAGCCGAAGGACTGAAGAAGTGAGGGTTACACAGAGGACTGTGAATGTCTCTTTTATTTCCTCTGATAAGGGGATGAGATGAGAGCCATACCTAAACTGTGCGAAAACAAGGCTTGGCTTGGGCTAAGGTTAGAGCATTTATTTCTCTGTTCTAACTATATCCAGATGTAGGCCTTGAAGCTTCTAGCCTCCATACAATCTAATCTTTCAAGCTGACTGATTCAACTCAGCTTCTCTCTGCTTCTTACTGAAATTCTCTGCTTGGCCTCATACTAATTTGGCGATATGTTCTAATCTCCTAGCTCCTCATTCCCTGATTCGTTTTGTCTTCACCTGTGTCTCACTTGTTTCCTCTGCAACTTGGCTCTGCACAACTGTCCTAGTAAAACTACTGTCTGGTGCTGTTTTCATGAGAGTTGGGTATATCCTATATCTGACTCATTCAGTCAAATCTTTCTCTAATTAATCACTTTGTCTGCCACTCAATTAGACTTCACTTTCAAACATGACCACATCCTTTTAAAAACTAATTTTACCTTCATTGTTTGGTATTAAAGGTGTGTGCTAAGGGTGTCTCTATATTCCACCCAGAGTGATTAAAGGTGTGTGGTGTGTCTGCCTTCCAGCTGTATCACATAGATCCAGGTCTTTGGATGTGATCCCTTGCCAAAGCAACTATGTTGCTGAAACTATGCTTCCTCTATATGGAAATATGGAAGATGATTGGTAGCATCCATTGCAAACCTGAATTCTCAACCACAGAGAATCTGAAAGTACTGCCTACACTATGAGTAGTGGAATTATCAGCTATATAAAGGAGTTACCACCATTGATGAATTAAAACTACAAATTGCTAGATTTCTCTGAACTTACTCCTCTGGTGGGTTTACCTACCATTGTAAAGGTGTGAATCCTTGCTTAATTAGGAAGACAGAATATTACCCCTCAGAATTTATTTGTATATTACAAAATAGCTTCCAGATCAATAATTATAAAAGTATAATCTAATTCATTTAAGAAATTATCTGATTTTCCTAGAGAAGTCAATATAACTAAAGAAGCTTCCAGACAAAATGAATTGAAAAGAAAGTTAAGGGATTATGAATACATAAATATATGCATGTGTACAGATATATAAACACATATTTATCATCACATTTTGTAACAACTAAAGGCTTAAATACTCATATTGGGTGACATGACCATTAAAGTTCCCTAAGGAAGGCACCCAAGGAGGGATAATCAGATCTACATGTAAGTTCCCATGTAAAGACTATGTTTGTTACTTGGATTATTTCTCTCCTGTAGAGAAGATTCAGCTCATGATTTAAAACTGTACAAATGAAAGTTTGAAGTCAACTGACAAGACATGTGATCAACAGTGAGATTCCCTTCACAATAACTGACTTACACTTACCAAAAACCTGGAGAATATTGTATGATCAGTTATGTATTCAAAAGAGTAAAATCCATGCCTTCTTATATTTGATACCCAAATTGCAAGCAATGGAAGAAAAGAATAGACATATTTGACTTGATAGAAATTAACTACTGTACCGCAGATGTCACCATATACAAATTGAAATAAAAACACAATGGATATTTGTAAAAGCATATTGCATAACACATTGTATTCAGAAAATGTAAAATATCCTTAAAATATATTCCAAAATATTTGGGCACCACAAATTGGCCTTGATTGGTTAGGAAAGGATACACAGTAATGTGGAAAGAAAAGTAGTGGATCTGGGAAGAGCTGAGAGAGAGGGAATGAACAGTTTTAAAATGTGTAGAAAATTTTGTTTGATTTTAGAAATTTTGTGTTACTGATTTTTTTTTCTTTAAGTTTAAGCTTATGTGTTTTGATTTTCATTACTTATTTTTCTTTGGTTGTTCTTTTTTAGAGAGAAAGAAATTATATGAGCTTATTAATGTTTAATGCTTGGAAGCAGCTGAGAGGACTTAGAGTAGAGCAAAGGATATGATCAAAATATATTGTATAAAATTTTTTGAAATGCGTGCAAAGAATAAAACTGCCTAAAAAAAACAAATGCAATTCTGATGATTCAATAAGTGTTGAAAATTACAAATAAAATCAAAAATAGAATAGATTAAAAAAAAAGAGTTTAAGTTTTCAAAAGAAGTATTTTAAGGGATCAAAGACCATGGCACCATATTGAGTATAGTGAAAGAAGTACTTATTAAAAGAAAAAAACAGTCTCATACCAAATGGCCATTTCTGAAAACATACATACAAGTGTGATTGTACAAACTGAGCATCTACTTAGGAATGTATATGTGTATATAATAGCAACTGGAAAAAAGGGGGCCATGAATTTGAAAAATAGAAAATAGAGATATATGGAAGTGTTTGAAGGGAGTAAAGGGAAAGGGAAAATAACATAATTACATTTTAATCTAAATTTTTTTTAAATAGTCAAAATTGAAAATTGGCAAAATATCCAATTAAATATTTTATGCTGTTTCTTATACAAAATAATGGGTAGAAAGATGCTTAATGCTTCAGGGGAATTCACCCAAACACTCTAAAGCAACACACTCTGTGATAGCTTTAATGAAAATTAATGATAATGATAACCTTTGAGAGACTTGTGGAGAAATTAAAATCTTCAAATATCATTGAAAGGAATAGATAGTAGCAGACTACTTCAGAAAACAGTCAAGCAGTTTCCTCAGAAATTTGAATATGAAATTACTATGTAATCCTAAAATTTTATATGTGTCAAGTTAAGCAGACAGAACATGACAGAAAACTTCATGGAGAAAATGGACAACTTGAGTTATTTTATTTTGTCCTCATGACCACAGTGCCTCCACAACCCAGCATATATGATAGTTGATAAATGAGTATTTAATTGAGGAAAGTGTCTTCCTGAAAAACAGTCTAAGACAAGAGAGAATATATGCTTTTATCTGCTCATATTTGTGTGAAATATAAATGATATTGTATTTACTTCCATTATTCTGACACAAAACTACTTCTAGATTATTTCATATGCAAAAGTAGAGAGAGAGTACTGTTCTGTCTTAGCTTGTGTTTGTTTTCTCTTCTTAATTAGACTATTGCTTTTTATGCAGTAAGAAAACACATCCTCTCCTGTGGACACTCACTACCTGTCCACAAGCATGTGCAATGAGCTTTCTCCTTAACCAAGTAAGAAGCATCAAAATTAGCCCTGAAATGTTGCTGTACTACCGAGAATGATGAACCAGTATGTGATGCAGTGATCTGTAGTGTATTCTAAATGTTAATTAATCTGCTCACAGATGCCTACTTGCTCTACCAGGACTTAAGTACACCAAGTGAAGCTGTGTTATCTTGCTTGTTAACCATTGTCTCTGATTGGTTGAATAAATACTGAGGCCCTGAGATTGGGCAAAGAGAGAGGTAGGTGGAGCCCAAGGGAACATATCTATACATGGGGCTTTAATTGGTGAATAGAATAAGTTACAGTAGATGGGACAAGATTGCACAATCCAGGCTAAGGCTTGTTAAAATCCATCAGTTGTCTGTGTGTTCTCATTTATAATAACAGGTTAAGGATTAACACAGCTGACCAATCAACTATAATATAAATACTGGTAAATAATTTGATTATTTCTATAAGGATTCACTCCATAGCAGGAAGTCTAGTAATACCCAAATTCTATTTGAGAGTTACCATGAGACTTGCAGGAAATTCCCTTGTCTTGTGGGAGTTGGCTCTATTCACTCTTTTCAGAAACATAAAATCTTGAAAGAACTCTAATCAAAGCATCTCACTGTGTTCCTTCTTCCTTGGTACACTGAGTCTCCAGAATTTTCTCTTCCAGGACAAACTTTCAAGCCTCCCCATTGTATTTTTTTAATTTGTAAACAATTTATCCTAAAATAAATAGACATCTTCAAATGGAGAATTGCAATAGAAGAACAGATATATAGATAAAATGACAAATATATAGATTATAAATATATAATCCATACAGATATGAGGATTAGTTATTAAATGTTAATCTGTTAAAAGTCAGATAGGGAGCTGAAAAGATGGCTCAGCAGTTCAGGGCACTGTCTGCTCTTCCAGAGGACCTGCGTTTGATTCCAAGCATCCATATGTTGGCTCTCAACAGTCTCTAACTGCACATTCTAGTGGACCCATTGGTACTCCTGGCATACCAGGGTCTTGCATACATGAGGTATGGGCACATACATGTAGACAAAACACCCATATGCATGAAAATAAAAATAAATCTTTGAAAAAATAAGCTAAGAAAATTTTCTTTAAGTTTATTTTTAAATATGCAGTAAAAAATTATAGAGTAAATAATTTCATAGAGAAGATGTTACACATGCCTAATTCTGAAATACTAAACAATCTCTAAACCTATGGAAATTATTTATAGTGTACACATAGAGATAAAATTAGCATATACACACCACACACACACACACACACACACACACACACACACACACACACATGCACACACCAAACCAAGCCAAACAAACAACCAAACAAAAAATTTCACACCTGTGCTAAATGTAAAGTCTTATCAAGAACCACTGTGCTATCAGTCAGTCTCAGGTCCTTGGGAACTTAAGACACTGAACTCTGTGTTTTGCTACATACTAAACTTTCAGATTATGTTTACCCAGTTTCATGAAGCAAAATAAAATGAGTCCATAGAACTGGCTTAAATAAAAAATGAGGTAACATGGCAAGACACATAGCAGCAGCAGTGGTCCCTTATCACAAAATCTCCATCAATGATAGACAACAATGTTTATCATTTGGAGTTAATTAAGTTAAATTTGGAGTTAGAAATGTGGAGCTTCAAGATGTGGTTAGTATTTTTGACTGGCAATACTATGGAATCCAGGCAAGAGTTAAAAGAGATATACTAACTTGAAGAATAAAATTTCACCTCAAATTACTTATCAAGAAGACAAATTTATTTTATATTTTAGCAATAAGAAGGACCAGTTTGAGTTTATAAATGTAAAAGAACAAAGGAATGAAGTCCCATGTGTGTCTGCATGTATGTGTGTATGTGTGTGTTTCTAATTATAATGCTGATCACAAAAAGGATTATAGTTGAAAAAGACAGTTCACATTCTTGAGAAAAATTTTGACTTTATTAAAAATATAGACACATATGTATTATTCTTATTTAATATAGAATAAGAAAGAGTTCCTAGAGGGCTTAAAGACAGGGAACAGTCCAAACTCATGAAGGTCTAAAGAAGTCACTTGAATAAGAGAGCGGGTGAGTTAATAGGGGTGTCTCCAATGCTGCAGTTCTCGAAAGGCCCCTGAAGATGCTGCAGTATAGATAGATACCCTGTGAGTTAAGGAAATTTTGCTTATAATGAGAAACATAATTTTTAAAAATCTTTGTTAAAATACTTAAATATTTTAAAAGGCCAAATATAAAATGTAGAGCTGAAAATAGCATATCTAAAATTAAAATTCAGGCAATTAAGTTAATTTCTGTGATTTAAAGTACCCATGGAACAGCTTGCCTTCCCTACTGAACCCCCTGTGCATGGCATCATTGTTTTTGATAGGATAACCCTGTAGATATGACTAGGCCTAGAGTTTTGAACTCGTGGATAGATTATACATTATACACTGCTTAACCTGAGGTAAATGTCTCCTTTCTATATCCTTCTGTATCCCCACAGGATGAGGAAGTCTCACGCCTTCACCAAATGAAAGCTTCTTGACTTTGGATGACCTTACCTCTAGAATTGTGTGAGATCCATGTCTGTTTGTACTCAGTCTAGTGTGTTTAGTTCCAGTGATACAAACACGGTCAATAATAACAGACTGGAATAGAAGGCAGCTTCTAAAGATATGAGTCCTCAAAAATGAAGGTGAGACAGTGAACAGAACTCAGAAATCTGTGAGACAAAAATCAGAAACCTGATATATAAATTACTGGAATCTGAAAAGGGACAGAAAGATAATGAAGGATTAAAATATTTGAAGAAATAAAGGGAAAAAAAACCCAAACTTTATGAAGACATAAAATGTGCATCTTTTAGATACAAAAGAAGAAAAATAAGAGGGAAGTCTCCTTAGGTGTATGATCATCTAATTTCTATAAGCCAATGGAAACAATTAAAGATAATAGAGAGGAATAGATTATAGATGGAGATGAATAAATGATAGAAAGACCAACAGATGATGATAGATTAGGTAGATGGTAGATTAGATAGATAGACGATAGATAGATAGATAGATGATAGATAGATAGATGAGAGATACATAGATAAATAGATGATTAATGGATACATGCATATATTTACATGCATAAATACATAGATTGAAACATAAAACCAAATAGAAATACCAAATGTCATAAAGAGGAAGAAGAGGATTAAACTGACTGCCAACTCCTGAAAACATGTGACATATAAAGGTAAAATGTTTCTTTTAAAACTGGCAACATGAAATTTAAGAGGCTTCCTTGAGAGAAGTCTACAAGACAGTAGATGTAACAAGTCGGATTATAGTGAACTAAAAATTGCCTTACTTCTCCCTGATGCACATAACAGTAATTGAAAACACAATTAAATAAGCACACTATAATAGAGGATAATACAAAATACTGAAGAAATCTTTTGTAAAGCACTCACTTATAACACAATACTGCATATTTTTAATGTACAAATAATATTGCTAAAGTAAGCATCCAGAAGTGTCACACAAATATGATGTCATTATCTAAAGATTTCAACAAAGACATAAGTGCTAAACTGACAGGATTCTCAAAAATAGTTGCTTGGACAATGACTCCATGTGGTCTGTTACTTTATTAGAAAAAGTGAATAATGTGCCTAAAGTACAATAGGTGTCATTGTGAGGAAATAAGCAACAAAGAAGAACCTTTCATTATCCCTTATTATCTCTTGCTGCTAGGCCTATGTTTATCCCTTATTATCTCTTGCTTCTAGGCCTATGTTTTCCCAGCTGGCAACTGCAGAAGAGTTCAGTTTTATACATTACATTATTCTTAGTGGGAAAAATTTTGTATGAGAATGATCAATGGAGATATGGTAGATAAAGTACTAAGATGATAATGTTTTAAGTAGAATATTTTATTTGCACTTAGTGGAAACCCTACTTAGTGGTTTAAGTAGAAAATACATCATTTTTTATACTTTACATCAAACACACACCATATAAGAGACCAATGACATCTTTAAAAGTATCATATTTATTACACAAAGTGAATTTTTAAATTATAGAATGAAACTCTGTAAAGCATTTAACAAATGCTTTAATGTTTTCCTTTAGAATGTCAAACTGAAGGTCACAGAAATTCCAGTAAACAAACAAGTAACAGTACAAGTAAATAGAAAATATGTAGAAAGAAATCCGGTCTTTATTAGAGCTAAGTATAGTGTTGTAGAAGAAATCATAACTCACTCTTTTCTGTGGAAAGTATGACATGGGTCTATACCTGGTTCAGAGATGGAGAATCAGGGCTGGAGGTGCCCTTCAGCAGCCAGGCCACCTGTCTAGCATCCACAAACTCTATCGGTTTTATCCCCAGAAGCAACTTTTTAACTAACAGTAAAAATACTGTAATCTTTCCCAAAATATTATTTTTTATTAATTATTTTGGAATTCACATAATTCACCCTGATCATACTCACTTCCCAGTGCTCTCTGTTCTACCCACCCCCACCACCCTTTTGACTTCACCCACAAAAGAAGAAGAAGGAGAAGGAGAGGAGGAGGAGCATGGTCAAATTCCCAGTGGCCAGACCCTTAAAGAAAACTGAGTCCTTCCCCACCTGCTCTCCTGCTAGAAGCCATCAATTGTGAAGAGTTATACTTCAACATCACTATCGCAATTTTTAAGACTTCTCTTCAACGGCTTTCTATCTAGACTGTTGTTTTTGGGGTGGGGCAGAGATTGTCAGAAAAGCCTTCCCTATTTCTTATTCTCTACTGTGAGTCTACAGTCATCAAGACCACTGCAAAAGACGCTCCCTTGCCCTTTACACTCAGGATCAGCATGGACCATGGACCTCAGTATGGTCTCCTCCAGTGGCAATAAAGATCATGGACATCAGCAGAGCCCACAGTTACAGCATGGACCATGGACACCATCTTGGCCCAGGCTAAGATATTAACATGGCTTCAGATGGCAGTGTAGAACATGGACATCCATATGTCCTTCAGAGGCAACTCAGGTCACAGATATCAACACTTCCCCAAGCCACAGCAGGACTGGACAACAGCATGGCCCTTGGCAGCAGCATAGCTCAAAGACATCAACATGGCTTCATATGGCAGCACAGACCATGGATATCCACATGGACCTTCAACACCAACATGACCTGGGGTAGTAGCACAGACCACAAACACCAGAATACCCCCCACCCCTGCTGTAGCACAAACCACTAGAACAAACATGGCCTCCACATCACCCAGCTAGTCCTACTCCTTCTCCTATGCCTGTCACCACCATCTTTGTGTTTTTAGTGTAGTCTTTCTCAACTGAGCATGTGCTGCTGCTCTGTTCCTCCATCTTTCACACCTCTCCATCCCATGTTCATTCAAAGTGGCATTACAAAGTACAGTGTAACACACACACACACACACACACACACACACACACACACACACACACATATGTATATGTTCTTTTAGTTGTTCTAGAGATATTGGGGAGTCTCCCCTCAGAACCTCGATGGGTCTCTTAGGCTTCTTAGGCTTCACAGAGCTGTTCAACAGGTGCAGTGACCACCACCATCTTAAGTCCACCGAAATACTGTAGGGTCTTGTCTTGTTTTGTTTTTGCAAGACACGGTTTCTCTGTATAATAGAGCTCTGGCTGTCCTGAACATGCTTTGTAGACCAGGCTGGCCTCGAACTCATAGAGATCTACATGCCTCTGCCTCCTGAATGCTGGGATTAAAGATGTGTGCCACCACACCTGTCTGGAATACTGTTGTTTTAAGCAGAGGTATTTTAAAAGGCATGAACAAGACAAAACAAACAAACAGAAGAATGAAGAGCCAAAGAAAAGGCACAAGAAACACTTATAGACTATATATATATATATATATACACACACACACATTGACACCCATAGACACTCCCTAAAACCACAAAATCAGAAACCATAACATATAAGCAAATCACTTGTGGGATAAGGGAAAAAGTGGGGAATGGACAAAGCATCATGAGAACAAAAAACTTCCAAAAATGCCATTGACATTTTGTATTGTTCATCTACTACTGGGCATGGGGTCTAGACTTAAGAGTGGTTTGTATATCATATGAGACTGTTAGAAAAAACTAATTTTTCATTTGAAAATGGTTATCATTCAGAGTCTGGGTTAGCAATGTGGGCATGTGATGGTGTAGTGTTAAGCATTCTAAATGTTAATTAATTGGTCCTGCTTGCCATCTGTTACTTACATGGACTCTGATTAGTTAAATAAAAGGCCAAGGCCTGAGATTGGGCAAAGACAGAAAAAGGTAGAACTTCCTGAGATCAGAACAGGAAGCCTGCACTTTAGACAGAGAATTAATTCCTTCCAGCCAGCAGCAGGAAGGAGGCACACACCATGGATTAGAAAAAAGAACCTCATTCCACATGGCCAGGAATATCCGCATAGTCGTGGAGAATGGCAGTCCAAGGGGACATATATATTTATGTGGGGTCATATTAGGGTAATAGAATTATGAGCTAGCTTAGATGGGCTAGGATTGCACAATTCAGGCCAGGCTTGATAAAATCCATGTGGTGTCTGTGTGTATTCATTTATAAGGTCTGGTTAAAAATTAGCAGCTACATAACCAATTAAATATAATATAAATACTCCAACGTAATTTAATTAATTTTTTCCATATGGCACCCAACTACGACAATTAGAATCCATGCTTACAGCATGAGAAGGCCCTGGTAACAGCCGGTTTCCTAGCCCAAAAGTGGGGAACTGAACCCAAATACATGTCAAAGGTGTGGCAACCTTAACAAAAGCTGTTGCCTTGAAGCAAAAGCAGACAGCTAAGGCTTAGCTCTCCTTATAT
This sequence comes from Lophiomys imhausi, assembly GCA_907164525.1. Lineage (NCBI taxonomy): Eukaryota > Metazoa > Chordata > Mammalia > Rodentia > Muridae > Lophiomys > Lophiomys imhausi. The sequence continues at coordinate 1,405,738 of CAJQZJ010033452.1, read as the reverse complement.
ACTAAAAAACTGGCAGCCTTCTAAACAGAATTTGAGATAGGAATTAATCACCTATGTTAAAAATGGAGGAATTCATAATGCCTCAATACTTTTGGATTCCAATTGAGTTTGTTTCTCTTAGTGTGCAATTGATTTTTACTCTGACAATTGTGGTTCTGTGTATCTTTTTTGAGAAAGTTCAGATTAGGATAGTCTTAAAAGAAAGAATTTACAGATGGAATGCTAAATTGCCAAAAATGATAATGAAGGAAAGAGAAAAGCCTTTCCTGATAAATAAGGCAACATTGATGGCAGCTGAAGCTAAGAGCTCCCTGGCTATAAGGTGCTTCTCAGGGCTATCTGGTAAAGGTCCACCAATGAAATACAGTCGCAATTAGATTCCAAGTAATAATGAACAAAGCTTTAGTTGCATCATGGGATGACATGGTTAGACCATGGCTTTTGGAATGTTGTTTCTTTTTTTGATTTTTGTTTATATGTCTTTGATTTACCTATATTCGCAGGTAGAAAGGATATTTTCCTGGTTTGGCAATGCTAAAACATAAGAGATTTTTGAAGATTTTGGGTAGATTTCGAATTCTCACTACAGTTCAAAGTTGCTGTCTGGGTTACAGAGATACTAATATCTGGCATTTAAGTGAAATACTTGAGCAGGGTGGTACTAGCACATGCCCTTAATCCCTTAATCCCATCACACTAGAGGAAGAAACAGGCAGATCTCTAGATTCTAGACCAGCCTAGTCTTAACAATGAAGGCAGGGTGGAAACCTGCTGATAAGATAAGGCTGCTTACTAAAGACAGTCTAGAACTCAAAAATGACACATTTTTTCCTTGATGTTAAGTTTATTAATGTCCTTACTGATCTAATGGATAAATACACATAATCTTAAATTTGCATAATGAAAAAGGAGTCACAAGCCAGTCTCCTTAGGTGTGGGGCTCCCACTGGAGAACTGGTTTCAAGAGGCATTTTGCCCCTAAAATAGGTATGTGAATTGCTGGGTGTGTTGGTGCACACCTTTAATTCCAGCACTGGGGAGGCAGAGGCAGGTGGATCTCCATGAGTTCAAGGCCAGCCTGGTCTAAAAAGTGAGTCCAGGACAAGGCTACACAGAAAAATCCTGTCTTGGAAAAAAAGGAGAGAGAGAGAAAGAGATATATTCTGCTAACCAATGTAAGGACCCAGAGTTAGGCTAGGGAAGAGCATGCATCCCACAGCCAACAGTTAAGAAAAGCTAATATAAAATAGCATATTATGCTATTCTACACCAATCTCTTTAAGAATGGAGCTTCCATGGGAGAATTGGAACTCAAACTAATACAAAATGGTTTAATTAATGTTATTGTTTAATAAAGGTAATTCAATTACTTAAATTCATGCCTTGATCTCAAAACTTGGGATACAAGGAAAACCAGGTTCCTTGTGTGTTCAAGGCTAATCTAAATTTATAGAGCTCTACAGAGCATATCAACAGCCCAAGCTACAAAGAGAACCCCTGTCTCAATAAGGATAGATATATTCACATAGAAATTAAATCTCCAAATAAAGGAGAAAAGGAAAGAAGAAATATATAAATGCATACCTTTGTTCCCAAAACATGGGAGACAAAGACAGAGACAGATTGGTTCTTTTTCAGTTTGAGGCCAACCTAATCTACAAAAAGACAGAACAACACAGAATAAACCTCTTTTAATAAATTAATAAATTTATGTCAACTGTAGAGGAGAATACTTAAACTCCATACAGTCTAATACTCTATTTTCAACTTAAAATAGATTATATATAGCATATATGTAATACTATTACATGCCATCTTTTTATATGACATGAATGGAGATTTACAAATGTCTTTCTGCTGTTTAAAGAAAGAAGAAATTCCTTAATTGATCTGTGAATCCTGCACATCCAAGGCATTTTGGTAATTGCAGAACTATATGTTACTTGTGAGAAATTATATATTTTCAGAACAAAGGGACCAGAGTCCAAAGAAGACAAGACAAGTAACCCAAATGATCCAGCCTCATAGACTGCCTCAAGAGCTGTTTCCTCAAAAATCTGCATCAAGAACAACTTCAAACAGTTGCTGAGATGGTCCAGCCTCAAAGACTATTCCAGACAGGATGTCAATAAAGCCCTGAATTTTCCTAACCAAAGTCCAGCTTTGAACAACAAACTGCTCAGGATATCAAATTGTTGAGCATATAGAGAATGGACAACAAATGTTACAATTAACTTGATTAACCATTTTTTCCATTTTGTTTGGCCCCCTAAACAGGTTTTCTACATCCCAATTCAGCAGGAAGCAGTTTTAAGAGACCGATGTCCCATTCCCAAAAAGTGGGGTGGGTGATAGATGTTGTTTAGGGGGAATGGTTACAAATTGTTAAATGGTCTTGTTAAGCAAGATATAGGAGATTAGATTCAAAGACTTTTCTATTTCTTCCTTTTCTCTATGTTTCTTTTTCTCTTATAGGGGGAAAGGACTTGAAAAGAAAAAAAGAGGGGAATAAATGTATATAATATAGAAATGATAAGATATAAGGATAGATTATTGAATCTATTCTGAAACTTAAAACTATTGTTATACTCATATAAGGTTATCTTTCGATACATTGGTATAGAATTTTGTATATTGATACAAAAATAAGGTTAAATTTTGATTTATTAGTATAGAATTTTACATTTTGACACACAATATTTATATTTCAACACTTATATAATGTATTGTACCTGTCTTCAAAACCCTCAGAGGCATACAGAAAATGGCATTTAAAGATGTTTTTATTATTTTAAGAATTGTTTGACTTAAGACAATCAGCTCCTGACAGTTCCCATTTGACTTGGAAGAAGACAATGAGCATCAAAAAGAAATCTCCCATCAGGATATAATTCCTCAAAAAGAAATCTCCCATCAGGAGATAATTCCTACTGGACAAAAATGTCCCTGCTCTCTCAATAGACTATATACAGTCCAAAGATGGACCAGAGCTTAAATGCAGGTAAGTCAATGTCCTGATTCTGCAGAGACAGAATGGGAAAATCCTTATTATTTTCTGCTGCACAATCTATTCTATGAAAAATGCTTGGCCAGAGGCTGAAGATGATGCTCCAATGATATCGAGAGATATTTGGAACTGTCTAGGCACAAACTGTCATATTTCTTTTTGGAATCTGCTCTCCTATGCTTCCACTCACTCAAATAATAACTTTACACCTTCTTATGTCTTTGATGGGGTTGAAGGCATAACAGTCATAAAATAGCAATTGAACTTGAGTTGTTTAGAATTTAAAAGGATATTTTCAAGTCTAAATAAAATCTTTAGGTTTTTAAATATATGATATGATAGAAATTATTTAGGTTCAGAAATTTAGAACACCAAGATAGATGATTTTTTTCTTCTTCAAGATTGCCTGATACAAATAGGCTAAACATTATGTGCATAACTTATATATGGTTTTCTTGATTGTCTCATATTTGTTCTTATTGTTTTTACTATATGAGTTAAAAATTAGCCTTTTTATTAGACAAAAGGAGGGAATTGATGATGTAGTGTTAAGCATTCTAAATGTTAATTAATTGGTCCTGCTTGCTGTCTGTTACTTACATGGACTCTGATTGGTTAAATAAAATGCCGAGGCCTGAGACTGGGCAAAGACAAAAAAAGGTGGAACTTCCTGAGATCAGAACAGGAAGCCTGCACTTTAGACAGAGAATTAATTCATTCCAGCCACCAGCAAGAAGAAGGAGGCACACACCATGGATTAGAAAAAAGAACCTCATTCCACATGGCCAGGAACATCTGCATAGTCATGGAGAATGGCAGTCCAAGGGGATATATATATTCATATGGGGTCATATTAGGGTAATAAAATTATGAGCTAGCTTAGATGGGCTAGGATTGCACAATTCAGACCAAGGCTTGTTAAAATCCATCCTGTGTCTCTGTGTTCTCATTTATAATGGCTGCTTAAAGATTACCAACTGCCGAACCAATTAAATACAATATAAATACTCCAATGTAATTTAATTAAAATTTTTTACAGGCATGTGTCCATTTCTACTCTCACTGCTGGGATTTCACCAGGTGCAGAGCAGTGCAGGCTCTGTGCATATTGCCATAGTTTCAAGAATTTCATTTGTGCATTGGTCCTGCAGTGTTTAGAAAGAAGTCCTTGTCTCCTTGCTATTCCTCACCCACTTTGGCTCTTAAAATCTTTCTGCCTCCTCTTCCACAGGGTTCCATGTGCTTCAAGGGGACAAAATTTATGGAGACATTTCATTTAAGTCTCTCAGTCTCTGTATATTGTATGGATGTGATTCTCTGTATTTATTCCTATCAACTGCAGAAGGATGCTTCTTGATGATACCTGAACAAGACATTGATCTATAAGAATAGCAGAATGGCATTAGGAGTCATTTTATTTACATGTTCCTTTAGTGGAACAGTAGTATTCAGTTTTCTCTAGTCTTTGCCCTGTCTAGTCTCAGGTTCTTAGCCACCTGAGTAGGGTCAGGCACAGGTTCCATCTCATGCAGTGGGCCTTAATTCCACTCAGGTAGTGGTTGATTATTCCCGCAACTTTCGTGTCACTAATTCACCAGCACATATTGCAGACAAGTCTCTATTGTAAATGGAAGGGTTTGTAGCTCAGTTGGTGTTTACCTTTCTCCATTGGTAGCATGTGGAGTAACTTTCAATACCATAGTATTGAACTGTCAGTAGAGGGCAAGGCTCTAGGTAGGCAACAGCTTAACTTCTCCATGGTCAAAGAGTTGCATAGGTTTTGTCTTCCACAATAGGGCTTATTGTCAGTTTGTAGACAGAAACCAACAGATTTGGCAATAGCCTAGGTTATCTGTGGCTTTCCATGGTGCCCCATTTCCCAACAATGTGATTAAATGTAATCCATTTCCCAGAACAGAATACTTCATGTGGTGATGAGAGTTGTACAATAGGTGCTTACACTTAGATATGGAGAGAGTTGAAAATTTTGTCATCTCCCTGATTTTAGTGGGATTGCTTTAAGTTTCTGTCCATTTAATTTAATATTGGATATCAGCTTCCTGTATATTGCCTTTATTATGTTTAGGTATGGGCCTTGTCTTTCCAGGGCTTTTATCATGAAGGGGTGTTGGTTTTGTCAAAAGCTTTTTAAGCATATAGTGATATGACCATGTGTTTTTTTTTCTTTCAGTTAGTTTATATGATGGATTACACTGAAGGATTTTATACATTAAACTATCCAAGGATCTCTGGGATGATGTCTATTTGTTCATAGTGGATAGTGTTTGTGATGTGCTCTTGGATTCAGTTTGTGAATATTTGAGTATTTTTGCATCAATTTTCATGAGGGAAATTTGTCTGATATTCTCTTTCTTTGTTGAGTCTTTGTGTGGCTTGGGTATCAGGGTGACTGTAGCTTCATAAAATGAGTTTGGCAATGTTTCTTCTGTTTCTGTTTTGTGGAAAAGTTTGAGGAGTGTTGATATCAGATTTTCTTTGAAAGTCTGGTAGAATCCTGCACTAAAACCATCTGCCGCTGGACTTTTGTTGGGAGACTTTTGATGACTGCGTCTATTTCTTTGGGGGTTATAAGACTCTTTAAATTGTTTACCTGATCTTGATTTAACTTTGATAAGTGAAATACATCAAGAAACATAATCCATTTTGTTTAGATTTTCCAATGTTGTGGAATATAGATGTTTGAAGCTAGTCCTCATGATTCTTTGGATTTCCTCAGTGTCTGTTATGTCCCCATTTTCATTTATGATTCTGCTAATTTTGATAGTGTTTCCCTGCCTTTTATTTATTGGCTACAGATTGGTCTATCTTGTTGATTTTCTCAAGAACTAGCTCTTAGCTTTATTGATTCTTGGTGTTGTTCTTTCTTTCTAAGTTATTGGTTTTAGTACTGGATTTGATTATTTTCTGCCATCTACTCCTCTTGGATATATTTGCTTTTTTTCTGTTCTAGACCTTTTAAGTGTGCTTTAAAATTGCTAGTCTGTGAACTCTTCAATTTCTTTATGAAGGCGCTTAGTACTATGAACTTTTTTTCTTAGCACTGCTTTCATTGTGTCCCATAAGCTCGGGTATGTTGTGCCTACTTTTTCATTTAATTATAAGAAGTCTTTAATTCCTTTCTTTATTTCTTCTCTGCCTCAGAGGTCATTGAGTAGAAAGCTGTTCAGTTTCTAATCCTTCTGATGTTTTTGTTATTGCTGAACACCAGTTTTATTCCATGGTGGTCTGATAAATATTCAAGGGGTTATTTCAGTTTTCTTGTATCTGTTGATGCTTACCTCATGTCAAATTGTATATTATGTAAACTTGCATATGGTCAACTTAGAGAATGTTCCATGATGCACTGAGAAGAAAGTACATTCTTTTGTATTGGGTAAAATATTCTGTATATGTTCATTAATTCCATTTGATTCATGACATCTGTTAGTTTTGTTATTTCTCTGCTTAATTTTTTGTCCTGTCAATCTGTCCATTCATGAGAGGGATGTGTTAAAGTCTCCCACAATTAATGTGTGGAGGCCCATGAGGGATTTGAGCTTTACCAATGCTTCTTTTACAAATGAGGGGGCCATTGAATTTGGAGCATAGATGTTTAGAATTGAGATGTAATCTTGGTGGATTTTTCCTTTGATGAGTACGAAGTGTCTTTCTCCATCTCTATTGATTAATTTTGGTGGAAAGTCTATTTTATTAAATACTAGAATGGCTACTAGTGCTTGCTCCTTGGGTCCATTGGCTTATAAATATTTTTCCAGCTCTTTACTCTGAGATAATATGTATCTTTGTTGCTGAGGTATGTTTCTTGTAACCAGCAGAATGATGGATCCTGTTTTTGCATCCATTCTGTTACCCTGTGTCTTTTTATTGGAGAATGGGAGTCCATTAATATTGAGAGATAATAAAGATGAGTGATTGTTAATTCCTGTTATTTTGATGTTGGTGGTGGTAGAGAGAGAGAGCGAGAGAGAGAGAGAGAGAGAGAGAGAGAGAGAGAGAGAGAGTGTTATGTACTTCCCTTGTTTTTGTTTTGCTTTTTTGGAGTTAATTATTTCCTGTGTTTTCCTGGTTGCAGTTAGCCTCCTTGGTTTGGAGTTTTCCTTCTAGTACTTTCTATAGGACTGGATTTGTGAATAGATATTTTTTAAATTTGGTTTTGTCATGGAACATCTTTTTTTTCCCCATCCATTGTGATTAAAATTTTGTTGGGTACAGTAGTCAGGACAGATATCTGGTGGTCTGTTAGGATCTGCAAAATTTTTCTAGGTCCTTCTGGCTTTTAAAGTCTCTGTTGAGAAGTTGGGTGTAATTCTGATATGTCTGCCTGTATATGCTACTTGCCCCTTTTCCCTTACAGCTTTTAATATTCTTTCTTTGTTCTGTGTATTTAGAGTTTTGATTATTATGTGGTGGACAGATTTTCTTTTTTGGTCCAGTCTACTTGGTGTCCTTTAAGTTTCTTATATGTTTATAGGCATCTCTTTCTTTAGGTTGGGGAAATTTTCTTCTACTATTTTGTTGAAAATGTTTTCTAGGCATTGGAGCTGGGACTATTCTCTTTCATCTATTCCTATTATTCTTAGGTTTGGTCTTTTCATAGTGTCCCAGATTTCTTGTCTTTTTTTTTTTGTCAGGAACTTTTAATATTTAACATTTTCTTTGGTCAATATGTCAGTTTCTTCAATCGTATCTTCTACACTTGATAATCTGTCTTCTGTCTATTGCATTCTGCTGGTGATGCTCATTTTAACAGAATATTCCATTGTGTAAATGTACCACATTTTCTTTATTACTTCATCATTTGACAGATACCTAGGCTGTTTCCAATCTCTGGCCATTATGAATAGAACATAAATAAACATGGTGGAGCAAGTGTCTCTGTAGTAGGATTAAGTGTCCTTTGGGTATATGCCTAAGAATGTTGTAGATGGAAATTGATCTATTCTCAGCTTCCTAAGGAATCACCACACTTAATTCCATTTGGTCACACAAGTTTGCCTTCCCACCAACAATGGATGAGTGTTTCCCTTACTCCACAACTGTGCTAGCACAAGCTGTCATTTGTTTTATTGATATTGACCATTCTGATTAGTGTAAGAGGAAATCTTAAAGTAGTTTTTTGACTTGCATTTTCTTGATGGCTAAGAATGTTGAATGTTTCTTTAAGTGTTTCTTGGTCATTTTATCTTCTTTTGAGACTTCTCTGTTCAGATTTGTACTCTATTTTTTTAATTGGGTTATTTGCTTTCCTAATGTGCAGAGACTTCTTGTTTATTTGTTTTTTAGTTTAGAAATTACTAGCAAATGTGGAGTTGGTTTAAAACTTTTCCAATTCTGTAGGCTGCCATCTTATCCAAGAGGCCATGTACTTGTCTTATAAAAGCTACCCAGTTTCATAAGATCTCAATTAATAGTTGATAATTGTGCCTGAGATACTGGGATTTTGGTCATAATAAACAAATTAGCAGGAGCACGAACAGGAGGAGGCAGTGCTGGAAGCTGGACAGCACTCCATTTCTGCAGATCTAATTTCCAGTGCCCAAGAGTTTAAGATTACTTCATAATTTCTCTTCTATAAGATTCAGTGTTTATGGTTTTATGTTGAGGGCTTTGATACATTTGGAGTTGAGTTTTGTACAGGGTGAGAAGCATGGATCTGTTTACATTCCTCTACTTGCATCCATCCAGTTTGACCAGCACCATTTGTTGAAGATGCTGTCTTTTCCCAGTGCGAATTTCTGGCTTCTTTGTCAAAAATAAGATATCTGTTGGTGTGTGGGCTTATATCCAGATCATCAATTTAATTTCATTGATCAATATGTCTGTTTTTATGCAAATACTAGGCTTGTTTTTTTCTATCTCTGTAATAAAGCTTGAGGTTGGGATAGTGATATCTTTAGTAGTTCTTTTATTATTCAAGATTGTTTTAGTTATCCAAGGATTTTGTGTTTCTATATTAAGCTAAAAATTATATTTTCAAGTTCTGTGAAGAATTTTAAGTTTTGTTCAGGACTGTATTAAATCTGTAGATTGGTTTTGGCAGGATGACCATTTTTTACTATATTAATACTATCCATTCATGAGCATGGGAGAATTTTCCATCTTCTGATATATTTTTGAATTTCTTTCTTCAATGTGTTAAAGTTTTTATTATACAAGTCTTTCCCTTGCTGGTTAGAGGAGTCCCAAGACATATTATGATTTTTGAGGCTATTGTGAAAGATGTTGTTTCCCTAATTTCTTTCTCAGTTTCCATGTCCTTTATATATGGGAAGGTTGCTAATTTTTGTCCATCAGTTTTGTATCCTATTATTTAAGATGTGTATGTTTATAAGCTGTAGAAGTTTTCTGGTGAAATTAATAGGGTCACTTATGTATACTATTATATCATCAACAAATAAAGATACTTTGACTTCCTCCCTTTCCTTTTTTATCCCCTTTATCTGTTTCAATTGTCTTATTGTTTCCAGTAAGACTTCAAGTACTATATTAAATAGTTATGGAGAGGGTGGACAACCTTTTATTGCTCCTGAGTTTAGGAAATGTTTTTAGTTTCTTCCATTTAGGTTGATGTTAGCCATGGACTTGTTGGAAATTGCCTTTATAATGTTGCATTATGTGCACTGTATCCTTAGTCTTTCCAGGACTTTCATCATAAACAGGTTTTGGATTTTGTCAAAGATTTTTTTTCTGCAACTAATGAGATGATCATGTTTTTTTTTTTTTTGCCTTTCAGTTTGTTTATATGATGAATTACATTTACTAACTTACATATATTGAACCATCCCTACACCTCTGTGATGAAACCTACTAGATGATGTGAGATGATCTTTCTGATGTGTTGTTAGATTGGGTTTAGAAGTAATTTTTCGAGAATTTTTGCTCTAAGTTAATAATGGAAATTGGTCTGAAATTCTTTTTTTGGTTTTGGGTCTTTATGTAGCATAAATATTGGAGTAATGATGGCTTTATAAAATGAATTTGGCGGTGTTCTTTCTGTTTCTGTTTTCCAGAATAATTTGAGGAATATTAGTGCTAACTTTTTTTTTTAAAAGTTGTACAGAATTCTGCGTTAAAAATCATCCTGTCGTTAGGAGTGGTGGCGCACGCCTTTAATCCCAGCGCTCTAGCCGGGCGGTGGTGGCGCACGCCTTTAATCCCAGCACTTGGGAGGCAGAGGCAGGCGGATCTTTGCGAGTTCGAGGCCAGCCTGGTCTACAAAGCGAGTCCAGGACAGCCAGAGCTGTTAAACAGAGGAACCCTGTCTCGACAAACCAAAAAAAAGAAAA
>CAJQZJ010033452.1:1317308-1395324 GCA_907164525.1 Lophiomys imhausi | reverse complement strand
AAAAAAAAAAAAAAAAAAAAAAAAAAAAAAAAAGAAATCCCAGCGCTCTGGAGGCAGAGGCATGTGGATCTCTGTGGGTTCAAGGGCAGCCTGGTCTACAAAGTGAGTCCAGGACAGTCATGGATACACAGAGAAACCCCCTCTCGAAAAACGTAAAAAAAAAAAATCATCCTGTCGATGGAGAGTTTTGCTGAATATAGTAGTCTAGCCAAGCACCTGTGTTGTCTTAGGTCTTGTAGGATGTCTGCCCAGGCCCTTCTGGCTTTTAAAGTTTCTGAGGAGAAGTCAGGTGTAATTCTGATGAGTCTGCCATTATATGTTACTTGACCTTTTTCTCTTATGGCTTTTAATATTCTTTCTTTGTTCTGTACATTTGGAGTTTCAATTATTATGTGACCAGAGGAATTTCTTTTCTGGTCTAATCTGTTTGGAGTTCTGTAAGCCTCGTGGAATTTTATCAGCATCTCTTTCTTTAAGTTTGAGAAGTTTTCTTCTATGATTTTGTTGAAGATATATCCTGGACTTTGGAGTTGGGCGTCTTCTCTTTCACCTATCCCTATAATTCTTAGGTTCTGTTTTTTCATTGAGTTCTTGATTTCTTGAATGTTGTAAAAAAATATATATCATCTTGTCCTAGACCACCCAAAAAAATTGGTTGGGAGACTTTCAGTTACTGCTTCAATTCCACTGGGGGCTATAGATTTGTTTAGATTGAGTATCTGTTCTTGATTTAACTCTGGTAGGTGATATATTTCAAGAAAATTATCCATTTCTTTTAAATTTTTCAATTTGGTGGAGTAAAGATTTTAAACTATCACATTATGATTCTCTGGATTTCCCAATTTTTTTGTTATTCCCCCTTTACTCTCTCTAATTGTGCTAAATTATATCTTCTCCCTCTACTTTTCTGTTAATTTAGCTAAGAGTTTGTAAGGTTTGATTTCCAAAGAACCAACTCTGTCTCATTGATTACTATTTGCCTCTATTTTATTAATTTCAGCCAATAGTTTGATTATTTCTTGTCTTCTACTCCTTTTGAATGTTATTTCTTTCTATCTGTTCTAGAGATTTCAGATATGCTATTAAGTTATTAATATGAGTATTATCCAATTTCTATGTTTAGAAATAAACAATTAAATTATTACTTAGTATTTATACTATATGTAATGGGTCAGTAGTATTAATCTTTAACCTGCCATTATAAATGAACAAACACAGACAGCTGATGTATTTTAAAAAGCCTTGGTCTGAAATGAGCAATCTTGGTCCATCTAAGCTAGTTCATAATTCTATCCCCTAAATATGACCCCATATATACATACATCACTTGGGCTGTTTTCCCACACTATGCTGATGTTCCAAGCCACATGGAATGAGGTTCTTTGCTCAAACCCATGGGAATTTATAACATCACCCCATCATTTATATAGACATGTAATGCTATGAATGTGCCAATCAGAGCCATTTCAATGTGTTCCATGAGTTTGGATATGTTGTATTTTCATTTGCATTAATTCTAAAAAATATTTAATATCTTTATTAATTTCTATCTTGATCAATTTTTCAATCAGTAGTGAATTTTTATGTTTCTGTGAGTTTGTTAACTTTGCATTGTTTCAGTTGCTGCTGATATATAGCTTTAATCCTAGATTGCTGGATTGCTGGTTGCTAGTTGGAGATATTCTGGCAATGAAGACTGGACTTGCCCCAAGGAACTCAATGTCCCTAATCAACAGGAAGTAGTCTAAAGAGGTATATGTCCCATTTCTCTATAACCTTCTTTCTTCCTTAACTAGTGTTGGTGGTTTGGAAGGGATTGGAATAGAGAAGGGTGGTGGATATAGGAACCCAATAAAGTAGCCAAAAGATGTGGCTATATTCAGGTGATACACATACAGAGATGTACACTGTATGAAGCTGACCACTAAGAAATACAATAACCAGAAGCAAAATATGTCTTCATTCTCCAACGTCCCCATCAACCTTCAAATTGGTAAGACTTAGTACCAACCCACCCAGCAAAGGAAAAGTATTTAGTCTATCTATATTATCATATAACAGGCAAATAACAGGAGACTTGAGATAGCACACTAATATCTAACATCTTTAGTCACCAATTTGGCCCTACCATAGGGGTCAAAGCTAGGGTTAATATCACTGCCTGTGTAACAACAAAATCCATAGGAAAATATTTTCTTCATCTAGTGACTCTCTTCTTTTATGATTAGTTAGCACCATTTTGATTGGTCTTCTTGCAGAAGATCAGCCAAGAGGTGTGTGTTACACTCTTCACTCTTCTACAGATTGCAGGCAATTCCCCCCCCCCCCAAAAAAAGAGCCCCATAACAGAGCCTACCTCCAATAGCTGCATGCCAGAGCATTCCTTTCAGGGTTATTTATCAATCATGCTTCAGGTTTTCTAAACACTGAGTTCTCCAAAAACACTCATTAATTGAATTGATCTTTACAACTACTACTAATAATATATAATTTCAGACTGGACAGTGCTATAATTATAATCGTTTTTATTATATCAGAGTTGATTTTGATGTAAGATGGATTAACACCTCCCTAAAATCAACTGTGCCAATAAAAGACAAAATTGAAACTCAAACTAAAGTTATGAGATATAGATATATATATATACATATATATATGTATATATATCATGTATTTTTTGTTTTTGAGACAGAGTTTCTCTGTGTTGCTCTGGCTGTCTTGAAACTCACTCTGTAGAGCAGGCTGGCCTCAAACTCATAACTACTCCTGCCTCCACACAACACCCCCCTGCCAAGTGCTAGGATTAAAAGTGTGTTCCACCACTGCTGGGATCGGAGCTATGTTATTTCAAATCAATACTTTTCTATGGTATCTCTCCACCCTGAAATTAGTGCTGACATCTAACAAAGAAACAAAAATAACTTTTTTTTGGACAGGATGTCTACCAAAGTTGTTTAAATAAATTACAATTAATTCTGAGGAAGAGAAACACTTAAGTTCAATGCTATGATCAAATTTTTTCACAAGTTTTGTTTGGATTTTTAAAAAATGGAGCAAAACCTTTAGTCATGGTTCTAGTTACAACAGGAAGAAGAGCTGGTTTATTTTTTTTACTTGCATGAATTTAATAACTCAATTGAAAATTTGAATTCATAGAAAATTATGGATCTACAAATTAGTTTGGTTCAAATAGACTGTTTTAATGATTTTCTAAAGTCCCTAGTCAAAAAACTAAATGAAATTACAGTATTATGAGGTATAGGTTTTATCATTTAATAGACAAAGTTAATACAAAGACATGAAAATATAAGACAATGGTATTTTAGATTATTTTTCAGTATAGTCAAGAAGCATTTATACAGAAAAAAAGTTAGATTGGAGTCAATCACTTCATTAAATGTCCTGTAATAATTTAATAAAAACGTCAACAATCATAATTAAAAGTGTGCTGTTTACCAAGCAGCAATGTGACTTGAATGTTACGTGTAGTGACTGAGCTAATTAGACATCTCATTTTGACCTGACACTCAAGTTCCAACCTCCATAAATTGTCACTCAGTGAATGATGCACTGCTAGATTTTCAGAGAGATGTCATAGTTCACCTAGGGCCTCTTAGACTTGTGAAATATGTATTTACCCCTAGACATAGCCTGGTACTCTCCAAATCATCCTATACTGTTATATTACATCAGTGACCCATTTGTCCAGGGCAAAAGAGTCCCTTTTAAAAGTGACAGCAAAACCTGATGTTCTTGAGGTGATGAGAGTTAGTCTATGACAAATTTTCAACAGAAACTTATCTGGCTGCTCTAAACACATTATACAGGAGGTCAGAGGACTGAATTCATAATTGCACTTTTAGCAGAAATCCATTAAAATAACATAGGTCTTAGTATGCACTTTTAAATTATAAGCAGAGTTTTGAATGACCTTTTCCTGATCAGAATGGATTCACATGCCACACAATAGGCTTCTGGTCTTCCTGAAAGATGGGCTTCCTCTTGTTTGGGTCCTCAATACATCCTCAGTTGAAACCACACTCAGTAGGAAATAGAATGATAGGATATTTGTGAAAGAGTTGGATTATTATTTGATTCAGACATAGAATCCTTTGTCTTCTGAGCAACTTGTTACCTTACGTCATGTAAGCAATGTTGAAAATGACTTAATTACACCAAAGTTAGCATATTTTCAATCGTCTTTAGTCAGTTGAGAAAATTTCTAGCTGAAATAATAGAATTGTGTACTGTAGTTTAATTTGTACACCAGTTGATTTGCTGTAGGATGGCATTAATAATAGTGAGGAAGGGTTTCTTGTTTGTTTTGTTTTGTTTTTTATCTTGCCTCTCAAACTTGAGTCAAACAGGATTTTTAGGAAACATTGAATAAAACCCACTATCTACAGGTGATAGAATTCACCAAGATACTGGGAATGGAATGCAAATACCTACATATCCAGACAACACAGAAGTTTCAAATTCTTAAACTTGGCTCACTGTGGATTAAAATATATTTTCTCATCCAGCTCCTGGCATTTTCATTTGAACTGTTATATTCCAGCTATCATTAAAGCTTGAAATATTCCTTATGACATTCCACCCTGAATTTACTGCTGGCAAACTTCAAACTGTTCCCCTGTGTTCAAGACTGCCTTGTATGCAGAGCTTCTGTGTTGCCAAACTTTCTACTTTGAAGTGTTAACAGTATAATATACTTCTGTAGGCCAAGAACTTCTGAAGTTAAATAAATACATTGGAGAGGGTCTGAAATATAGTAATATAGTCCTGAGGGCCAAAACTATAACTTCTGAGCTGGCACATAGCTCACAGGTAGTACTTGCCTAGCATGTGCAAAGCCCAGGGTTTAATCCACAGCACTATGAAATAAACAACTAAGCAAGCAAACAAACAAAATAAAACAACATGGAAACATGAAATTTCCCAAACACAATACCGACAGTTAAGAATCCTATAGAATTTAGTCTGGAGAGATAGGTAGCTCAGAGGGCAAATGCTCTTGCCATCAAATGAGAAAACCCGAATTCAATCCCTGGAACTCACATCATTTAGCAAGAACTAATTATCAAAGTCTTCAGATACCCCACAAATATATACTCCACTAACTAAATAAAATACAATATTAAAATCCTCAGTATTCCTTGTTTTATATGTGCTGTATCATTATTTGTAACTTTGGAGAAGGAAAAAACATACTAGAAAACCTCATTTGATGTGTGTCAATATTTACTATTCTGCATTAATCTACACTACCACATAGTACCTCAGAAATCTTTAAGAGATAAATACAATGACATAGAAGCATTGTAAAACAAGCATCTCCTTATCTGTGGCTTATGGGGCCTGGAATTCAAAAAAAGACTGTAGTCTTCCTCAGAGACCACCAAGATGCCCATCAATTCAAGCATGTCCAGCAGTCATAGGTAACATGCTGACTCTTTCAACAATAACATGATTTTAAACATCAGTGTTCTGAAGTCACAGAATGGGGTAGAAAAAAATAACTATAAAGATGAAATGGAAATATGGCTTAACCTGGTGTGGCTTTATAATTTTCTTTATGTTTGATTCTATCTTAAACTTATGTTTCCCATGCTACCACAGAATGCCACATAACTTATATAATGAACATCATGCTCTTAATATTGTCTCCTTGATATCACTTTAGCTTCTTTGTTAGACTTTCCTGATACCGGAGGCTCTCTATGCTTAGAAATCTGTGTTCTGAATCTATGTTTAGAAATACATTATAAGGTATGGGTCATGTATTGTTACATGTTAAGTTGTTTTTGTGTCTCTATATTCTTTGGGATTATGGTATTTTATAGAAATAGGAAGGAGATCATCAGGAGACAAGCTCCAAGCTTTGTCATCTCTTCCTATTCTATTACCTAATGTGACCCATTCTCATATTCTGATCAATGGTTCAGTATACCAGCTCATCACCTCAAACATTTTCCTCTCCAAAACACAGACTATGTTCATGAAAAAAAATCATCAAAGAAGTTTGGCATTGAAATAAACACATTACCTAGTCATATAGTTATATGCTGCAGTGAGTCAGGTATGGAATGTCTTAAAGATTCTACTCCAAGTAGAAGATGAGCATCGAAGAATCTCCAGTGGGAGATGATTGAATTTCTCTTAGCAAGAAAAACCCCTTGCTTCAACTGCAGACAGACTGCTGTCCAAAATGGACAAAACTTGGAAGCAGATAAGTCGACAGCCTAGCTCTGCCAGGACAGGGTAGGTAAGTCCTTCATAATTCCTGCTCTACAATCAATGTCTGTCAGAGAAACGGGGCCAAATGACTGAAGATTGATGCTGTAATGTATGGAGAAAAATGGGAACTGTCCAGGCAGCCACTGGTATGTCATTTCTTGGTTTTGGAAGCTTCAGGCCCTGCACTTCCTATATAATCAGATATATTTATCCCTCTCAGGTCTCTGAGGTGGTTGAAGAATAGATAGCTAGAGTCTCATAGTTAAATTTTGAGTTGTTTAGGAATCAAGAGGGTGTTCTGGATCTAAGAAGATATTTTTAAAATTATGAAGCAAGTTAGTATGAAAGCTGAGTTAGATATAGAACTTTAAACTCATGCAGATGGTTAGATAGTAGAATGTTAAAGTCAGGTGCCAAATACATATGGACTGGACATTGGGAATGAATGCTAAGCCATATAACTCATAATTGTAGCCTATTTATTTCTGTTGTTTTGTATTGTATTTATAGTTATAAGAAAAAGAACCATTTTTTGGACTGAAAGGGAGAGCTGTTGGGGGGAAAAAAGAAATACCTTAAACTGAAAAAAAAAAGAAAAAAAAAGAAGGGAAGAGGATGGGGGGCTGAGGGGGAGGAGGGTGGAAGGGTGGGACTGGAGGGGGGAGTAGGGAGGGGATTGTGATTGAGATGTAACTTGAAGAAATAAAAAATAAATTATTAAAGAAAAGACTAAAAAATAAGTTAAAAAAAGAAGTTTGGCACTGAAATAAACACATTACCTAGTCATATAGTTATATGCTGCAATGAGTCAGGTATGGAATGTCTTAAAGATTCAACAGCCTACTTTTCAGATACTCGCTCAGTCATGTCCATTGCTGCTCTATTCACAATAGATCAGAAATAAAAATAACTTAAATGTCCCTTAACTGATGAATAGATAATAAAAATGTGGTACATGTACACATAGAATACATTGAACACTATTCCGCTGTAAAGTAAAATGAAATCATAAGCTGTTCAGGTTACCAGATCTTGAAAAGGTTAACATTTTGAATGAGGTGACCCAGACTCAGAAAAGAAAAAAAAAAGTCACATGTTCTCTATCATTGGAGGCTCCTAGATGTATATCTTCAGATGTGAGTACATATCCTGAAGTAACTGCAGAAGACAGGGAAGTAAAAAGGGATCATTGCCAGGGGGGTGGGATAGGAGAGCAATAGAGGGGGGGAACAAGTTTATACAAATGATCTGATTGGGGAAACGGGAAAATGAGGAGGGCTCTAATTAGGGAGGGAGATAAAAACAGAAGGACACAGGAAGGTAAAATAAAAAGGATGTTTGAAAAAATATAAGGAATAATACTATTAACTATCTGCCTAAAGCAGCATATAATACATTTAAATCAGATTATAAATATACACTTATAGTTTAAATGAAAATTTCCCATTTAGGCTGACAATACTTCCCCCAAGAGGTAAAGACCATCTAGCAAAAATAACACCACCAGGAAGAGAAGCCCTCTTTTGAGTTGTTGATCAGGGTTGTCCAAGAGACTCCTAAAGCATTATATTCTATTGTTATTGCCCTTGATTACCCACCAGAGGTGGAAGGTAAGTCCCTATTGTTGCCAATACCATACACTTCAGATAAAGGGCCCAGTAGAGTCTGAACTGGAGCTGATTTGAAAGCCCCTCCCTCAGACTTACCAGAAGGTATCATGTAAATTTACAAAGAAGGGAAGCAACCACCAGTTCTATATAGCTATGAAGCCTATGAGCCGTAACAATGACTAGCATGGCACAATAACCCTAAGAATGCAGTAGTGGCACACATACCTTTGCAGGAACTAACAGTTCTCTAATTGTATTTAAGACTAGCTCAACAAGATGAAAATCATATCTCGTACTAGAAACCTGTACAACTACCCAGGGCTAGTGAAGCCCCAGATCTTGAGAAGAGCATAAAACTACTATTTTACTAAACCAATGTAATTCCTAGCTAAATTTTACATATTTGTTTGCATGCCCACAGATAAATGTAGTCCTCACTCTTCATCCATTTGAACTCTTTGCACAATATTAATTACACAATATCTAACCTAATCTTGACCTATACTTGTTTTTCTTTGTCTTTAAAGACTGCACAGTTCCCAGAAAAGGGTACCTACTTCCGAGATTGATCTACCAAAATGTTGGCACACTTCATTGAACTCATACTCCTCTCACTATGGCAGAATTAATTGCCATCTATAATTTAAACTCTGTCTCTGTTACCAGTGGTTCTTATGGTCATGCTTTATCAGAATCACCTTCACAGTGCTTGAAACACAAAGTTCTGTGTCTCATCTGTGCTGTCTATCATATACCTAGCAGATATGAACTGGCACTCCAAAGTTAACTGTTTAGGAGTCCCAAGTGGGAGTGATGCTGGTCCTTATTCACACTTTCAAAATGCCAGTGCAGTAGGTAAGCAGAAGTTTCCTGCAAAGAGTTCAGTGATGTTATATTTGGTACATTTAAATTTCAATATAAACCATTATGAATTTGAATAGTTTAATAATTTATTTGACTGACAGATGTAAGCCTCATGCTAGATGTGTATGTCATTTTTAGTTGATATTATTTTTTTCTGGATAGTCTTACATCTGTGCATATAAGTTAACAGGAAAAAAAAACAACAGTTTTCTCACACTGCTGTTTAGTGTACCCTCTGTAATAAGAATACTTTGATTTCAAAAGCCTTGTGTTCTATTTGAATTTGCCAACATAAGCTTTTTTAAACTTTCACTATACCAAATTCTAATTTCAAGAATTTGTGTGAGATCGTTTGAAAATGGTGAATTGCTTTTATCCTACTTGTCAATTATACGATCCCTAAGGCAACACAGAACCCTAAAAGACAAGCTATCAAAGATGACTGATTTGCTCTTAGAAGTTGTGAATCACCCTTATTTTATTTTTGTGTGTCTTACAGAAAGATCAGACTCTTTTTTTTGTTGTTTAAATTCTTTCTTGACTTTTTCCCCAGAATTTTTCCCAGTGTTCATTATACCATTTCTCTCAGATATGATCTTTGCAACACTGAAGACAGTTCCATATTTTACCAAAGGAAAATATAATTAAAGATATGAAATACTTCAGTTTTTGGTGAAAGCAGTTGCCTGCTCTAATTTCTTTCAGAACACATTTTTGTCTGCTCTAAATGGATGGTCTGGGAGATCTCATTTAAACTCTCATACTTCCTTCCCTTTCCTTTTTTTCTCCCTACTACCTGGATGGCCTCTAACACATAGAACTCTGCTTACCTCTGCCTCAAGAGTGCTTGGATTAAACTCTTTTTACACCATTTTTACTACCATGTCTGGCCTTCACATTTCCCTATAATATTGTTGTTCAAATAAAAAAACAAGCTGGGATGATATTAAAACTGTTAAAGCAACAGCCCTGAAAAGTTCATGGATTATATTGAACAGATTAAATTATTATTCATCTCTAACTAAAAATATGTCATTTACCCTTCCTGCTTGTTGGTGTTTAAAATATGCTAAGTCCATGTTAATACGTCTTTACTCTGGGCTCATATGAAGTTGGGAAACTTTATTTAAGAAATATTTAAATATATATCAAAAGCACTGGAAAAATATGTAATTAATCTTTAAATTCTGAACTTAACCATATGACTTTTATACAAAGACACAATAATGATTAGGTTAAATAGAAAAAGAATATTAGTGAAGTTTGCCAGGTTCTCTTTCAGGAGCAATAACAAAAGTGTTTTTCCTTCTGTCTCAAGAAGTAAAAGGATTTTGAAGAGCCATGGACTGTGAAGAATGTAGCACACAGGCAGGAGACTGTAATATATTTGGAGAAGATAAAGTAAAAATCTGTGACAGCAGAGAAAGAAAGTGGCACTGTGATAACTCAGTTCCTCCTTTTGGAGGATGCAGTGGCCCAAGAAGAAACTGACAAAGGACAGACTGTGTAACTGACAGAATCAGCACTAAGAGGCCTTGAGAGGCGCAAACCACCAGAGACAAGAGCTGAGGCAGGAGTTGGGAAATGTATTGTATCTATGTAAGGAAACAACTTTTCCTGTAGAGCCCTACATTCAAGATCCAGAACAAAAGAAGGAACAGCAAAATTGTTTTTTAATTTATTTGTTTGTTTTTATTCCAGTTACATCTCGACTGCAGCCCCCACCCTCTTCCCCTCCTGGTCCTATCCTCTCACCCTCTTCTAGAGGACTGTGATACCTGCTGCTATGTGGGGACTTCGAGACATAAGAAAAAGGCACTTATGAAATATCAACAATATAGTTTCCTAAACAAAATGTGCATAATGACATCAGTTGAAATGCCAACATGGATGGGGAAAATTTCACTAAGCCCCATTCTTAGCTGGACAAATCCAGGCAATAGCTGTTTAGAAAATCTTCCTAAAGGATGAGCCCCATGTAGTCCATAGTCAGCTCTTAATATATGTACATACAAACAACACTAGATGGACTTATTATATATTTCTATAAATAAATGTATAATTAAATAATAATTATATATTAAGAGGTCATGAATTGGAGAGGAGGCTCAACAGAGGGCCTGTGAATTGGGGATAGGTATATGTGAGAAATGACACAAATATACTTTCCATGTATGAAATTCTCAAAAACTATCAAGTTTAAATACAAAAATATATGAAGTACTTAATGCCTCTAGTTTCTATAATTAAATAGATGAAGAGTCCTGGTTAATGTGAGATAGAAATTGTTGCTGTAAAAAGGTGCTGTCTGGGTATAATAAATTCTTATGGGTTAGTCAATGAGTTAATCAACAAAAAGACAACATGAAAATTAGGATGAATTTTTGTCATGGCTTGAATAATCTGAGAACCCAGAATGATAGCCCTATAACAGTCATTTATCCATCTCACTGTTACTTTACATGAATGATTGTCCAGTACCCAGACCCTTCCTAGACACCTGAAAAAAACTGGTTGTTGATGTGAACATTTTGATTTCCCTTTATCAGTATTCATTTGTGAAATGTATTAAAGAGTAAATTGAGCATAGGACATCCTGAGAAGGATGAAACAGAAAAATGGCATTCTCAGGTGTGAACGTCTAAGAGGTCAAATGTTAGAAGCATCGGAGAAAAATGGGGTGCATTGATAAATGCTTATGTGCCAGAGACAAGAGCCCAGTGCAATCCTCACTGCAAATGCCTTCCATTCAGTGCTGGAGCTCCCCAAAAAAAAGATATGCTAATTGTCCAGGTCATAGGTCATAAATTATTCATTTATAAATCCTGAAAGGATATTGTTTCTGCAAAAGCATTCAAATTTAAAAAGCCACCAATACACCAATAACCTTTCAAAATGTGTGAATAGAAAGTTACTGCAGATGATTTTGGATTATTTCCAACAATATGACTTTCTTTTTCTTGTATCACAAAGAGAATTTTATGAAACTGGTAGGCACATAACTTTCTCCAGCATTCTAGCCCTTTTCCCGTCTTTCTTGTTCCCACACTTTAACTCAGCAGTGCATGACTTACAGATTGACTTGCTTCTTTTGCAAGGTAGTCAGAACTTGATTCCATTCATGAGTGACCTTTCTCCTCCCTCTCACATGCTGATTTGAGCAACATTCAGATCACTTTTTTTCCTTCATTTTGAAGGATGAAAACGTGGTGTTCTCAGGAGTGGGAGAACTTAATGACTGATCAGTAAAGCATTTACCAAGTCGGTATTCAAAGACATCTGAAATACTTGGCACAGTCAAACAATAAATGGCATTGCTTTAATAAATTGAGAAAGAATAAGATTGTGCCTTTGTGCCTAGCAACTGCCACTCATCATGTTCTCTACTGGAATGTGACAATGAGATATTTGTTTCTTTCAGTATTGTTTCATAAAAACAGATCTACTGTTGAAGTACATGAGTAAATTGAAATGTATGTGCACATATAAAAATTAACAAATGATCTATTTTACACCTAATCATCTAGCTAACCAAGAGTAACCATGCCTCAACCAACTTTTGTTTCTCCAAAATGAGAATACAAAACAAAACCAATACAAGAGAAAAAAACTGTGCAAAGGAGAAAGAGTAATTATTTGCTAAGAAATTAAGCTTCAGATTCAAGAGAGCATCTGTTTATGAACCAAGATTTTTTATAGGCCTAGCTTTTTTTTTCTTTTTTTTTTGCTTTATTTTTTATTTCTTCAAGTTACATCTCAATCGCAGTCCCCTTCCTATTCCCCCTCCAGTCCCACCCTCCCACCCTCAACCCCCCATCCTCTTCCCTTTTTTTTTTTCTTTTAAGTTTAAGGTATATCTTATTTCCCTCTACAGTTTCTCCTTTCAGTCCAACAAATGGCCCTTTCTCTTATAATAATAAATACAATACAGTACAACAGAGGTAATTAGTCCACAGTTATGAGGGTTATATGGCTTAACGTACATTCCCAATGACCAGTCCATATGTATTTGGTACCTGACTTTAACATTCTACTATCTAAACATCTCCATGAGTTTAAAGTTCTATATCTGACTCAACATTCATACTAACTTGCAACACAATTTTAAAAGTATCTTCTTAGATGTATAACACTCTCTTGACTCCTAAACAACTCAACATTTAATTATGAGACTTTATCTATCTGTTCTTCAATCACCTCAGAGACCTGAGAGGGATAAATATATCTGATTTTATAGTAAGTACAGGGTCTGCAGCTTCCCAAACTAAGAAATGACATACCAGTGGCTGCCTGGACAGTTCCCATTTTCTCTCCATACATTACAGCATCGCTCTTCAGACATTTGGCCCTGCTTCTCTGACAGACATTGATTGTAGAGCAGGGGTTATGAAGGACTTACCTACCCTGTCTTGGCAGAGCTAGGCTGTCGACTTACCTGCTTCCAGGTTTTGTCCTTTTTGGACAGCATTCTGTCTACAGTTGGAGCAAGGGGCTTTTCCTACCAAGAGATAGACTTGCAACTAATTCAATCATCTCCCACTGGAGATACGATGCTCATCTTCTACTTGGAGGAGAATAGGGGGTGCTGTCAGGAATTGACATGTCTTGATATAAAAAAAATCTAAAGTTATGAAAACATCTTTGAATGCCGTATTCTGCAGATCTCTTGAGGTTTTTGAAGAGGCCCTATCTATCTCTTATATTAGGGTAAGCAGATGTTACTTGTCTCTTAGCAGGTTTATTTCTGATTAGCTTAGCAAGTAACTATAATAGGCTGTCATAGTACCTAACAGAATGACTGGCTTGCATAACAATTAGTTTGCATTTCTTAATTATCCTAAACAGTTCATTACAGTTAGTAGTAAAAGGCCGAAACACCACATTTCATTTTTTTTTCTTTACCTCCTAACCTTTCCATCCCATTTCTCTGGTGTGGGGTGTCCTTGTATAACAGTCCCTCATCTCAGTTGAGAGGTCATATGAGGGCCAAGAGCCTCTTTATTCATTGGGGATCTATGAAGCAGTACCATCAGTGTAAAGTGTCTCATTGCCTGGGAGAGAGAACTACTAAACAAACAAATCAATAAGCATACAATAGATAAAAAAGACTAAAAAAATAGAAAAAATTTAACTAATATATAAAAAATAAATAAAAAATAAAAATAAGAAGTCTATGTCCAAGTTCCCTTTGGTGTGTTAGTTGTAGTATTGATACCTTCTACTAGATAGCTAAAATCCTACTATAAGTGAATAGATGCCATATGAGTCCTTCTGAGTCTGGGTTAGTTCACTCAGGATGAGCTTTTCTAGTTCCATCCATTTGGCTTCAAATTGCATAATTTCATTGTTCCTGATAGCTGAATAATATTCCATTGTGTAGATGTACCACAGTTTTATAACCCATTCTTTGGTTGAGGGACATCTGAGTTGTTTCCAGTTTCTAGCTATTACAAATAAGACTGCTATAAACATAGATGAGGAAACTTCCTTATGATTCCGTGAAGAGGCATTTGGGTGTATACCCAGAACTGGTATGGCTGGGTCCTGAGGCAGAGCTATTCCAAGTTTTCTAAGATATCTCCAGACTGACCTCCATAGTGGTTGCACAAGCCTGCATTCCCACCAGCAATGGAGTAGGGTACCCCTTTCTCCACACCCTCGCCAGCATGTAATGTCATTTGAGTTTTTGATCCTAGCCATTCTGACAGGTGTGAGATGGAATCTCAGAGTCGTCTTGAGTTACATTTCTCTGATGATTAAGGATGTTGAGCATTTCTTCAAGTGTCTCTCAGCCATTAGGGATTCCTCCTTTGTGAATTCTCTATTTAGCTCTGTCCCCCATTTTATGATTGGATTATTTGGTTTCTTGGCATTTAATTTCTTGAGTTCTTTGTAGATTTTGGATATTAGCCCTCTGTCAGATGTGGGGTTGGTGAAGATTTTCTCCCAGTCTGTAGGCTGCCACTTTGTTCAAATGACAGTGTCCTTTGCCTTACAGAAGATTTTCAGTTTCATGAGGTCCCATTTATTGATTGTTGATCTCAAGTCCTGAGCTGTTGGTGTTCTGTTCAGGAAGTTGTCGCCTGTGCCAATTAGTTCGAGGGTTTCTCCCACTTTATCTTCTAGTAGATTTAGTGTGACCAGCCTTTTGTTAAGGTCTTTGATCCACTTGGACTTAAGTTTTGTACAAGGTGATAAGTATGGGTCTAGCTTCATTCTTTTACAAATAGACATCCAGTTGGGCCCACACCATTTGTTGAAGATGCTGTCCTTCTTCCATTGTGCCGTTTTGGCTTCTTTGTCAAAAATTAGGTGGCCATAAGTGTGTGGGTCTATTTCTGGATCTTCAATTCGATTCCATTGATCTACTGGTCTGTTTCTATACCAATACCATGCTGTTTTTACAACTATTGCTCTGTATTACAGTTTGAAATCTGGGATGGTAATACCTCCATATGTTTTTTTTATTGTACAGGATTGATTTAGCTATTCTCGGCTTTTTGTTGTTCCATATGAAATTGAGACTAGCTCTTTCCAAGTCTATAAAAAATTGTGTTGGTATTTTGATAGGAATTGCATTGAATCTATATATTGCTTTTGGTAGGATGGCCATTTTTATTATGTTGATCCTACCTATCCATGAGCATGGGAGATCTTTCCATCTTCTAAAGGCCTCTTCCATTTCTTTCTTCAAGGGCTTGAAGTTCTTGTTGTACAGGTCCTTTACTTGCTTGGTTAGAGTTACCCCCAGGTATTTTATGTTTTTTTGTGGCTATTGTGAAGAGGGCTGTTTCCCTTATTTCTTTCTCAGCCCATTTGTTTGTTGTATAAAGAAGGGCTTCTGATTTTTTTGAATTAATTTTGTATCCAGTCACTTTGCTGAAGGTGTTTATCAGCTGTAAGAGTTCTCTGGTGGAATTTTTGGGGTCGCTTATGTATACTATCATATCATCTCCAAATAGGGATAATTTGACTTCTTCGTTTCCGATGTTTATCCCCTTGATGTCCTTTAGTTGTCTTATTGCTCTAGCAAGAACTTCAAGTACTATATTGAAGAGATATGGTGAAAGTGGACATCCTTGTCTTGTCCCTGAGTTTAGAGGAAATGCTTCAAGTTTCTCACCATTTATTTTGATGTTGGCCACCGGCCTGCTGTACATTGCCTTTATTATTTCTAGGTATGGTCCTTGTATGCCCGTTCTCTCCAGAACTTTTAACATGAAGGGGTGTTGAATTTTGTCAAATGCTTTTTCTGCATCTAGCGAAATTATCATGTGGTTTTTTCTTTTATCTTGTTTATATGGTGAATGATGTTGATAGATTATCGTATGTTGAACCATCCCTGCATCCCTGGGATGAAGCCTACTTGATCATGGTGTATGATACTTTTGATGTGTTCTTGAATTCGGTTTGCTAGTATTTTATTAAGTAGTTTTGCATCTATGTTCATGAGGGAGATTGGTCTGAAGTTCTATTTCTTTGTTGGGTCTTTGTGTGGTTTAGGAATCAGGGTGATTGTGGCCTCGTAGAATGAGTTTGGCAATGTTCTTTCAGGTTCCATTTGGTGAAAGAGTTTGAAAAGTGTTGGTGTTAGCTCCTCTTTGAAGGTCCGGTAGAATGCTGTGCTAAAGCCATCTGGCCCTGGGCTTTTTTTGGTTGGGAGATTTAAATGACTGTTTCTATTTCCTTAGGGGTTATAGGGCTGTTTAATCTGTTTATCTGATCTTGATTTAGCTTCGGTAGGTGGAATCTATCAAGAAAATTGTCCATTTCAGTTAAGTTTTCAAATTTGGTGGAGTATAGATTTTTAAAGTAGGATCTAAATATTCTCTGGACTTCCTCAATGTCTGTTATTATTTCACCCTTTTGATTTCTGATTTTGTTGATTTGTGTTTTCTCCCTCTGTCTTTTAGTTAATTTGGCTAAGGGTCTGTCTATTTTGTTGATTTTCTCGAAGAACCAACTCTTGGTTTCATTGATTCTTTGTATAGTTCTTTTTGTTTCTAAGTTGTTGATTTCAGCCCTATGTTTGATGATCTCCTGCCTTCTGCTCCTCTTGGGAGTGTTTGCTTCTTTTTTTTCCAATTCACCCAGTTTAGCTGTTAATTCGCTAATATGAGCTGTCACAATTTTCTTTTTGAAGGCACTTAATGCTATGAACTTTCCTCGTAGCACAGCTTTCATTGTGTCCCATAGGTTTGGGTATGTTGTGTCTTCATTTTCGTTGGATTTTAAGAAGTCTTTGATTTCCTTCTTTATTTCTTCCCTGACCCAGTGGTCCTCTAGTAAATAGTTGTTCAATTTCCATGTGAGTGTAGACTTTCTGTTGATTCTTTTGCTATTGAAGTCCAGCTTTATTCCATGGTGGTCTGATAAGATACAAGGGATTATATTAATTTTCTTGTATCTGTTGAGGCTATCTTTGTGTCCAACAATATGGTCGATTTTGGAGAAGGTTCCGTGAGGTGCTGAGAAGAAGGTGTATTCTTTTGTGTTTGGGTGAAACGTTCTGTAGATATCTGTTAGGTCCATTTGGTTCATGATCTCTGTTAGACTCATTATTTCTCTGTTTGGCTTCTGTCTTGATGATCTGTCCATAGTTGTGAGTGGGGTGTTGAAGTCTCCCACTATTAACGTGTTTGGATCAATGTGCGATTTAAGTTTTAGAAGCGTTTCATTTATAAATGTAGGTGCCTTTGTATTTGGGGCATAGATGTTCAATATCGAGATGACCTCTTGGTGTATATTTCCTTTAATGAGTATGTAATGCCCTTCTCTGTCTTTTTTTTTTATTAACTTCAATTGGAAGTCTATTTTGTTTGATATTAGGGTGGCTACTCCAGCTTGTTTCCTGGGTCCATTTGCTTGGAAGACCTTTTCCCAGCCCTTTACTCTGTGGTAGTGTTTATCTTCAATAGTGAGGTGTGTTTCTTGTATACAACAAATACATGGGTCTTGTTTACGGATCCAGTCTGTAAGTCTGTGTCTTTTTATTGGCGAGTTGAGTCCATTGATGTTGATGGATATTAGTGACCAGGGGTTGTTATTTCCCATTATTTTGGTATAGCTGGCTGTCTTGTGTTTCTCTTTTGTTTAGTTGCTGTGGAGGTTTCTATTTCCTCTGTTTTCTTGGGTGTAGTTATCTTCTCTGTGTTGGAATTTTCCTTCTAGGATCTTCTGTAGGGCTGGGTTTGTGAGGAGATATTGTTTGAATTTGATTTTGTCATGGAATATCTTGTTTTCTCCTTCTATGTTGATAGAGAGTTTTGCTGGGTATAGTAGTCTGGCTGGACACCTCTGTTCTCTCAGGGCTTGTAGGACATCCGTCCAGGCCCTTCTAGTTTTTAAAGTTTCTGAGGAGAAGTCAGGTGTGATTCTGATGTTTCTGCCTTTGTATGTGACTTGGCCTTTTCTCTACAGCTTTTAATATCCTTTCTTTGTTCTCTACATTTGGAGTTTCTATTATTATATGGCGAGAGGAGTTTCTTTTCTGATCTAATCTGTTTGGTGTTCTGTAAGCCTCTTGGATTTTTACTGGCATCTCTTTCTTTAGGTTTGGGAAGTTTTCTATGATTTTGTTGAAGATATTTTGTGGACCATGGAGTCGGGAGTCTTCTCTTTCCTCTATGCCTATAATTCTTAGGTTCCATCTTTTCATTGAGTCCTTGATTTCTTGGATGTTGTGGGTGAGAGATGTTTTAGCCTTCTCATTTTCTTTGAATGTTGTACTGATTTCTTCCATCGAATCTTCCATGCCTGAGATCCTGTCTTCCATCTCTTGCATCCTATTTTTCATAATCACATCCGTAGTTCCTGTTCTCTTCTCTTTATTCTCCATTTCCTCTTTTAACTCTGACTGTGTTTTCTTTATTGTTTCCATTTCTATTTTCATGTCTTGAATGGTAGTGTTCGTTTTGTACATTTCCTTTTCCAGTTTGCTTGTTTTTGTCTGGAGATCTTTCATTGCTTTATCCTTTTCCTGTTCAAGCTGGGTACCTTGGCTTGGAGCTCTTTAATGATGTTATTCGTTGTTTTGACTTGTAGAATTGTGGCTTCTTTGAATTCCTTCATAGTTTTAAGTTCTTCTTGAAGGGACTTTATCACTTTCCATAATGTAGAATTGTCATCGTTTTCATGTGTTTCAGTTGTGGTGAGGTGGTTCGGGCTGGACGGAATAAAGTTGCTTTCTTTTGTTGGAGACATTTCGCTCTGGTTTTTTTTTTTTTTTTTTTTTTCTGTCTTCTGGACTTGGGTCCAAAGGGGACACTGTGGTGTAGGAGTTGAGTCATTCAGTCCTGCCTCCCAGGTGGGGACCTAATTAATTCAGGTGGCCGAGCTGTGCACAAGTAAGCTCTGATTCCCCGCTGGAAGGGCTGTTACTATTACATAAGTTCGATATTGGACAGTTTCAAATATCTCACAGTTTGCCCGGGGTTGGTTCCTGTAGGGGGTAAATCTGCAGTTCAGCACCAATAGCCTTGCTGCTCCCGAGGATTGGAAGCTGGCCTGTGATGTCACAGACTGGGATCTGAAGGTGCTTTGCAGTGGAGCTACTTCACTTCCAAGGGTTGCAACCTTTCCCAGATAATTGGATTGTCTGTGTGAGACCTGGGAGTGCCCAGCAGGGTGGGGATTATCTCTGTGTGGTTTCTGTATCTGCTGGCTGGGTATTAGGTTGGAACTTACTGGGTATTTCTCCTTTTGGGGGGATGGGTTATCCCAATTCCAGGGTCCAGAGGCTTCCTAGCATGTCTGAGAGTTGGAAGTGGCATCCTGCCCAGGCATCTTCCGTGGTCCCTGTGTAGCTGGGTGAGATTTAGAAGGGGTTGTGCCCTTTGTACAGAGTCCTGCAACACTTGCCACCTTGAACTTTCTGTTTCTTATAAAGAGGAGTAAATAAAATCAACCATGGAGCAAGCAACCAGTGGACAGAGAGTGAACATAATAAAAACCCATAGATAGTGAAAGGACAGGTCTAGCCTTTTAAAATGCAAAATGAGATTAATGTTTAGGACCAGAGTAAGACTTGAAAATTTAGTGAAGAATTTACAATTTGTGAGTACTTCATAAATGTTTGCTTTGTGGTGGGGAGATATGACAGTGGTTTAGAGCACTTGATGCTTTTTCAGATCTGGTTTCAACTCCTAGTACCCAGCTCACAACCATTTGTAATTTTAGTTCGAGGGAATTCAATGACCTAGTCATCATGGGCACCAGGCATGCATGTGGTACACATGAACACATGCAGGCAAAATACTCATTACACATAAAATACAGTAAAATAAAATCTTCTAAAATTAGCATTAGCAATGTCCCCATCAGGATTATATATTTATTTAGGGTTCACATTTGAATATGCTATATTAGGCATATTCACTGAAGATAATAACGCAAGGTACTACTGGAATATTTACTTAGTGTCACTATTGATTTGATCTATGCTTTAGAGTGAATTACTAAATGTTCTTGTTTGTGTTTATTGAGTAGGAAACAGAGACTTCCCATGAACTGGAATAAATCAGAACTATACAACTGGTGTATACCTAATTCACACTACATGAAAAATTAAAGTTTGTACAGAAAATATTTTGTTTGCTACTTGACCATGTGTATATGAGTTATCATGAGTGAGTGTGTGTGTATGCATATGTGTGTGCCTGGAGGATAAAGTAAAGTGAGGTAGGCATTTAAGGAGTGATGCTCCATGATAGAACTTGATGTGTTACTACAATCCTGTAATGTGTCTGGCAATTGGCAATGACTTAAAAGCCGCATATACTTAGTGATTTCCTATTATATTTAGTTGAACCTGTGGCAATAACTTGTGTTCTTGTTGTCTGATTCCTGTTTTTCATTCAGTAAACAATAACACATAAACAGGTATAGAAGCAATAAAACTATTTTGTGCTGCCTTTTTCATCTTATGACTCAGTAGACCCCATCATAAATCACTTTATAGACATTCTTGAATATAGATTCCAAAATGTGAGACAAAAAGTAGTGTCTAGCAAGACTTTTGTCATTGAACGTCACTCTATACTAAAATGCCATACTCTGATGCCAGGTTGGGAAGGTTTATATAGCATAGAGAAATGTCGTCATTCCTAGACGTTACTAATGAATTAATGCATTTCCATGTGCTATGTTTATTATGCAGCTTCCTCTATTGGAAAGACTCCAAAAAGAATGGGTACATAGTCTACCTAGAATAACTTTTACTTTGCTCCTTCAACAAGGTTGAAGCTATTTAGAAGTCTTCTGAAATGTGATGCAAATTAAAGCTCAGCTTTATGATAAACACAAGGTCTCATTTGCAGAAATATTAAAAATACATAAATCTAGGTGATCAGTAACTGAAAATTACTGTAAGTTATTCTAAATGCAAAGACACACAGTAAATAAGAATGACCAAGTCACAGCTGGAACACTAAACCACACCCATCCTATCTCTAGATTTTACGTTGGAATTTATGTTGAGGCCATTACACACTTTTCAAAGTCGAACTCAAGTTCTAGGTAACATACAGTTAAAAACTTAAGTCATTTCTATATGTTCCAAAATCTATTTAGTTTTTGCAAATTGCTTAATTCTATGTAGATACTGCAATTTTTTTCATGAATCTTTTCTTCAAAAATATTTATTGATTTATTCAGTGTTTACTATAATCCAAAAAGGAAAAGTGGCATCAGGGTATCATAGAATGATACTTGCTTATCCTGGGATTGATTACTTTTCTCATTAAAAAAATTACTTTAGAAAGTCTGTTATTTTTTTTAAATAAGCCATCTTATTTACAACCATATAGAGAAAAATTTGAATTGTAAATCAATATTTCTACTTTAATTTAATAGTGATAAATATTTATTTGATTGGTTATTTGGAGAAACATCGATTTATAATAGTGTTACTTATATTGAAGTGATATCTGAAGCATTTCAGCGTGCAATATTTTACTTGTTTCCTCAGACTTTCAGTATGTCATCAGAGAAAATCTACACATGTACACAGGCAAAAATGGCTGCAAGATGGCTCAGCAGTTCAGAGCACTCCTGCTTTCCAGAGGACTCAGGCTCATTTCCCAGCTCCTAGATGTTTGTTCAGAATTATTTGTAACTCAACTTCAGTTCATCTGACACCCTCTTCTGGCCTCCACAGATACTACAAGCACATGGTATACAGATATATATTCAAAGGAACACTAAATAAATATATAAATAAACAAACAAATAAATGAAATCTCAAAAAATTAGAAAGTAAGTAAGTCCACAGACTTAGCTTACATACCGCTGTTCTGTCCTATTTGCACGCAGTGGTACAAGAACTGCCTGGCCTCTCTTTTCTTTCTGTTATGAGATCTTTCCTTACTAACAACTCTGTGTGGTGTGTGTGTGTGTGTGTGTGTGTGTGTGTGTCCTATCATACTTTATCAACATTTTAACAAATGTAAAGATCTTTGATAAAAGGCATGAGAATTTTTATTTATTATTATTTCATCATCCAAATCCCCAAATTGTTAATGTATTGCCTACTTCAAAGAGTACATTTTGTAAACTTCACATGATCAGCAGGACCCTTTTCAAAATGTCTCCTTTTATTATCATCAGACTTGGTAGGATTGACTTACCTCCAGCCAACTACTTAGTTACTTCAGCACTCAGAGCTTCTCACATCCTTCAGCTTTTCCAAGCAGGAAGATTTTTCTTAGAATGGCAACATGCTGACATGATAAAACAAAGCAACTTATGGGGTTTTTGAAGAAAAAAATGCCTGAGGTTGTTTGAGGATGGAGATTGATAGCTCATTCCTGTCTCTCCCTGGGAACAGAGGTCAGAATTTAATAAAACTCCCATGCTTTCATTAAACTGAACAAAAGTGAAAGGTGTGAGTTGGGAAAGGAATTTGATAGCTAATAGTTAAAATTATTTGGATAGGTGAAAACAATATTCTTGTTTAGAATTTCAGAGAATATCTGATTGGCGAAGGATGTGAGGTTTTGAGGTGAACATAAAGTCAGAATTAGTCAATGGAGAGATTCATGAATTGGACAAGTGCCAAAATGAATAAATAGCGCTATTCTAGAGGAGATTAAAAAAATTCTTGTTTAAATATTAAAACTGGAATAATTAACAAATTGTACCCTACTCACTCTCAGGTGAATGCTTCTTTATGCAAAATGTTAGCTCTGTCACAGTAGAAGATAGAGTAATCCTATTCATTTACATATCAGAAACAAACACAAACACACACACAGAGAGATACACACATGCACGCATACACACACGGGGGGTGGATCATAAGCCAAATATTTTGGCATGTGTCACTCTCTTTTTGACAGTTTATTGTTTAAAAAGGCAGATGTGGCACTGGCCTTAACTAAAATATGTGTATTTATGAAATTAAGTAACAATCCACAAAACCTTTCTGAATTAGGGGAAATCAAGATATTTCAACAGAGAAATGAAGAAAGCAGAGAACAGAGATAAACTTGGCAGCGTCTTCTGAACTCAAGCTGAAAACCATGTTTCAGCAAAGGAAATACAGAATCCTCACCCAGTGCCATGGCACGGAAGAGCCTTTCCACATGCCAGACAAACCATGCAAGAAGAAGCCTGGTCCAGACTGGGATTGGGAGTATATTTGTATTCTTCCTACTTTTAAAGAGAGGACTAGCAGAATTTTTTCTTGTAAATTTAGGGATGCATAATCACATGTTGTTTTACATAAACATGTATTCCAATTTACATAAATTTGCATAGCATTTTCCCCAAAATTCTAGCTCTGAATATGTAACGCAAATTAATCTATGTTCTCTAATATAATTGTGCTTAAATATGAAATCTAGACATCATGTAAGAGCTTGTTTACCAAAGATAGCCATTAATCCCTCTAAATCTCTTTATTGAAAGGAGATAGTTTCAGGTTAGACAAAAATCTCATTTTTTTTTCTAGAAGTTAATTAAAATTATTTTCTACAACTATGGATAAAATAATCTCAATTTAAAATAAGCAAATGAAATACTTGGCACAAATGATAAAGGTCTAAACTAACAGAACTTATTTGTCGAGAACACCACAGATCAGCATGAGTTTGCTCTTCAGTGGAGGCTTGTTGTAAAAGGAAGGATTTTTCAATCTGTAAATTATTGTTATTATAGCTCACAGCAGTGACATTAGGTTTGCTTTCCGATTGTCAGCAATGTGATTTAGGATTGGTCTTTTGGTCTTATAAATAAAAACACAGGAGAAGAGATGATTAGCATTCTTCATAAATAAACCAGCACTTGGCAAATAATTATTTCTGTGTTGTAAGGTAGTCTATGTACTTAGGCTAGTTTTCTAAGTATTTTCTTTTTTTTTTTCTCTCTCTTTGGAAAACATTTATTCATTTGGTTTAGAGAAAGATACTGAGTACACAATGTCGATCTTTCCCATAGCTTAATTCTAGCTCAATAATTCAAATATCTTAATTCTTTTTATGTAAAATCTATATTGTTGTCTATTCTGAGATGTATTTGAGAATGCATCCCTCCCCCAAGCAGACAACTAACAAATGTAGGCACTCTTGTATCTGTTACACAGAGATGAGCACATTGGACGCATCAACAGCTCAGTGGAAAATGAGATCACGATTTTAGGCATAGAATACTGAGTTGGTTGCATTTTGCTTGTTTCTCAGAACATTTGCCTTTGCCAAGCAAGGCCCCTGGATCTTCTAGTCATTCCCAAAAGGAAGGTTTGATACTGCACCGGGATGTGTTTAGGATCCAGCTCTCAATATCGGAGCCCCAGGTTTTGGGGCTGCTTCACTTTTCTTTCCTTTTTGCTTTTTTGCTGTGCTGAGATGAACCCAGTGCCTCACACATGCTAGGCGAACGCTCAGCTCTGAGCTACACCACCAGCCTCAATTTTGCCTTTAAGTCAGTAGGCAACGTTGACAGTTTTGGCCACCCATTGTGTATATTTTTGGATTGGAATGGCTGGAATTCATTTGATTTTATTATTTCATTTATTTTTCCAAGTTTCTGTAGGGGAATCATTTTTCCACAGCAATGTCAGTCAATGAGGACTGTAGCTTGGGCCCCTCTCCCTTCTTTCTCCAGAGGTAGCACATATGGCCAAGGTCTGACCAATCAGGAGCAGCCGCGTTACAGAAGTTGAGCCATTTGCCTGTGGAAGCCATTGAGGAAGGCCATCTTTTCTTTGTTGGAATACCAGCTGGAGCTGCAGGTGTAAGAATGAAGACAGTGGAGAAGAGCAACAGAGGAACCCAAGCCCTGATGACATTCTGGGCTCCTGGATTAGATCTGATCTAAGTATTTTCTTAAAGGGGATTTCCATAAATGAATATGAAAAGCACCATGAAAGCTTCAATAAAACCCTTTTGCACAGGTGTGGGATTTTTAGCTGCTTAAGTTCAATCCATAGCTGGAAAATCTTAGTATTTTAATAGGCAAAAGAAATGTGCTGCATAAAGTCTCAGTGAGAAAACAATGAAACTAGAGATTGCAAATTGCCCAAAAAGTAGCATTAAAGTCACCCCATTAACACAAAATTTACAGTGTGCTTATCACCTACTCAGGAACCCCTGGTAGATTCTCACCACCTTCAGAAAACACTCTACAATCCAGAAAGTCTACATTGGGCTTCTTGCTTTGCCTGGGGTCTCCTTGAAGTCTTCCTCTCATTTTTGTCAACCCCTCTGCAGGAATCTTCCTTTCCTTGTACTTTGAACAGGTTAAAAGGCATACACCAAGGTCCTTGCTTCATGTTTAATACTGTCATCAAGATTGAAACATGTAACCTTAAAACATAAAGTTCTCATTCTACAAGGCAGAAAATCTATTAGACCATAAGCATGCCTCAAACAATGTAAAAGGATTAAAATCCCACGATGTATATCAGAATGGCATTTCAAAGATTATTATTTTCAAAAAATGCTAAGTTTTAGGATATTTATTCATCATATGTGTAATGTTTCTATTATTATGAAAAAATTATTGTTGATAATAATAAATCAATTCAGCATTCTATATTATTCTTTTTAATTCTATTATGCTA
Source organism: Lophiomys imhausi (assembly GCA_907164525.1). Taxonomy (NCBI): domain Eukaryota; kingdom Metazoa; phylum Chordata; class Mammalia; order Rodentia; family Muridae; genus Lophiomys; species Lophiomys imhausi. The sequence goes on along the minus strand of CAJQZJ010033452.1, from coordinate 1,369,551 downwards.
AACATTGTGATTTATAAGATCAAATGAATAAAAGCTCTTCAGAAATCATCAACGATTTTAGGAAGATTGTGTTAATATAGTATTAATTTTAATATCCCTTCAATGTATATGTTGTTTTTATTCCCTTAGATGAGGGGATGAGATGAGAGTCATATCCAAGCTTTATTAATATATAGCTTGGGCTGGACCCAGAGCATTTCTATCTGAATACCCCTAGAAGCTTCAGGCCTCCATATAATCTAATCTTCTGCAAACCTGGACAGTGAAGACTTCAGCTACCAGCCTCCATCTGCTAACTCAGGCCAAAATGTTTTCTTTTCTTTTTTTAGAATGTATTTGTTAATTCAAATTATGTCTTCATTACAGACCCCTCCCTCCACCCCTCCCACCCACTCCCCTCCTATTTATTCTACTCCTCTGGTATGGGGTGCCTCCATGTATCAGTACCCATCAGTTCATGAGTCACGTGAGGTCTAAGAGCTTCCTCTTGCATTGGGGGCACACATGACAGTTCCACTAGGGTGGAGTGTCCCACTAACAGGTAACAAAATTCATGATCCTATTCCTTTGTGTCTGTTGATTGTAGGATGGTTATCCTGTACTAACGTGGCTAAAATACAGTTATAAGTGAATATATGCCATGTGTATATTTCTAGGTCTGGGTTAGCTCACTCAGGATGAGATTTTCTAGTTCCATCCATTTGGTAGCAAGTTACAAGATTTCCTTGTCTGATAGCTGAGTTTATTCCATTGTGTAAATATACCACAATTTTGTTTTATTATTTTTTATACATTCTCAGTTGAAGGACATATGGGTTTTTTTCCAGTTTGTAGCTATTACAAATAAAGCTGATATTAACATAGTTGAGGAGATATCCTTGTGGTTTGGTGATGAATCTTCTGGATGTATTCCCGGGGTTACCATGGACTGGGTGTTGAGGTAGAGCAAGTTTTCTAAGATATTGCGAGACTGATTTTCATAGTGATTGTACAAGTTCGCACTCCCACCAGCAATGGAGGAGTGTTGCCCTTTCTCCACAACCTCACCAGCATGTGATGTCATTTGAGTTTTTGATCTTAGCCATTCTGACAGGTGTGAGATGGAATCTCAGAGTCATCTTGAGTTGCATTTCTCTGATGCCTAAAATGTTTTCAACCTCTGAGGCTTACTACTGAATAAACTCACTCTTTCTCATTCTGAATTCTGGCTGAGTAGTTCAAATTAGCTGTTCTGGATCAAAACTCTCCAAGCTGACTGATTCAAATTGGCTTCTCTCCTCTTTTCAATGAATTGCTTTGCTTGGAAAACTCCCTCTGAACTCCACGAACTGAACTGCACTAACTCGTCTGTACTCAACTGAACTACCTACTAAACTATCTCCATAAACCCTCCTTTTCTCTCTCTACACTGCTCTTAAGTAGTTTCTCTTTCCTGTATGTTCTCATGAGAGTTGGGCATATGCTATCCCTGTCAAATATTTCTCTGATTAATCATTTTAACTGTCCCTCAATTAGATGTCATTGTTTGGGATTAAATGTGTGCACTAAATTTCATGCAGAGGGATTAAAGTTGCATACTAAGAGCATATTTGTACTTTTCCTCAGATCACACAGATGTAGAAAATGGCTAAATTATTTACTAATATTTATATTATATGCAATTGGTTTGGCGGTTGTTAACCCTTAACCCACCATTGTAAATGAACACATAGAGACCTGATGGATTTTAACAAGCCTTGGCCTGAATTGAGCAATCTTGGCCAATCTAAGCTAGCTCTTAATTCTATTCCACAAATATGACCCCATATGTGTGTGTGTGTGTGTGTGTGTGTGTGTATGTGTGTGTGTGTGTGTGTGTGTATTCCCTGGATTGTTATTCCCCAAGCTATGCTAATATTCCAGGCCATGTGGAATGTGGTTCTTTTCTCTAACCCATGGTGTGTGTGTCCTCCTTCCTGCTCTTGGATTCTTTTTCTTTCTTCTTCTGGAGGCTCCTTCTGCTACTCATCAACCTTTCTGCCTCTGAAGCCCACATCTTAGTCCTGCCTACTTCTGCCTTTGCTCAATATCAGGCCTAAGCATTTATTCAACCAGTGATAATGATTAGAAAACAAAGTAACAGAGAGCAAGCAGGACCAATTAATAAACATTTAGAGTGCATAACATCATCCCATCACAGAGACTCACGTCCTTTGGATGTGATTCCTTGCCACTGGAGCCATTTTGCTGGATCAAAATTCCTCTACACTTTAAGGCTCATGGGTTGAAGATTTGGTCCCTAATGTAGCATTCAGAGCTGGAGCTTCTGAGAAGTCATTGGATCAATGGGTCATTAAGGCTCTGACTTTATCACTTCCACTGTCTACTGCCCCTTCTGAATGCAATTCAAGTATCCTCCCTTGGACCATCTTTGTTGCTTAGCTTCTTTGGTTCTTTGGATTGTATATGGTTATCCTGTACTATATGGCTAGTATCTACTTATAAGTGAGTACACAACAAGTGCATCTTTCTGGGTCTGGGTTACCTTACTCAGGATAATCTTTCCTAGTTCCATACATTTGCCTGTGAAATTAATGATTTCCTTGCTTTTAATAGCTGAGTCATCTTCCTTTGTGTAAATGTACCATATTTTCTTTATCCATTCGTTGGTTGAGGGACATTTAGGTTGTTTCCAGTTTCTGGTTTTTATGAGCAAAGCTGCTATACACATGATTGGGAAAATGTCCTTGTGGTATGATGGGGCCTCTTTTGGGTATATGCCCAGGAGTGGTATAACTGGATCTTAGGGAAGGACTATTCTCAATTTTCTGGGATGTTGCCAGATTGATTTCCAAAGTGGTTGTACAAGTTTGCATTCCCACCAGCCATGTAGGAGTGTTGCCCTTTCTCCACATCCTCATCAGCATGTGTTGTCCCTTGAGTTTTTGATCTTAGCTACACTGACTGATGTGAAATGGAATTTGATAGTTGTTTTGAGTTGCATTTCCCTTTTGACTAAGAATGTTGAGCATTTTTAAGTGTTTCTTGTTGATTTTAGATCCTTCCATTGAGAATTCTCAGTTCTGTTCTGAACCCCATTTTAAACTGAGTTATTTGGTTTATTGGTGTTTACATTTTTGAGTTCTCTTTATATTTTGGACATCTGATGTAGAGTTAGTGAAGATGGTTTCCCAATCTGTAGGCTGACTTTTTCTTTTTCTTAAGTATTCTGTCATGGATGCAGATACATGAATAACATAATAATGTAAGAATGATTGAATTAGACTTGCAACTTTGGAGCTGTGTTTAGCAGCCCACCACAATAACCATTGTACACACCACACAAGAAACTATTTGCAATGTTTACAGTGGAGAAAAGGGGAGGTAGTGAAAGAAGAAACTTAATGAATTTTTCCATTATTTTTACTGCTTTTGAAGTTTCAGAAGTGATACATGGTATACTGCGTTTGAGGAATTGGAAGGATCACACCCTGATTGGAGTGTAGTAAGGGAGTATAAGGTGGGAAGAGGAAACAAGAAGCTTGTTGATAGAGCCTAGCATGTAGGAGAGACAGGGCAGATTAAGAAGTCTATAAAAAATGCAGCAATAAATGTATTAAAAATCTATTATATTCAATTCTGAGAGGAATTACTTTATGATCAGTCCTATAACAACACTTCTCTAATGCAGAATGAAATGCATTGAAATATTATTAATAAATTAAGCAGATTCATAATATATACTCTCATGTAACCAGAGGATATTATTTGGTTCCTTCCAAAATGAAAGCTCTAAGATTGTAGGTATTTTTAGTGTAGTCATATAAAGAGAATTTATGAATGCATAGCTGTAAACCCAAAAGCAATTGCCAAGAGTTAGAAAGGTGGGGGGGGGGAATCCTCTTCCAATTAAACACTGTGATTCCCTGATACTCATTTCCAACTCTTTGAGCTTGGGAAGCTCTAGCCTCCACTGATTTCTAATCTTCATCAGGGATTTCATACCTAACAGCTGTTATTTAGGTAGCCCCTTATGCTATGAAATTCAAACCTTCATTTTATCTCCCTTCCCTACAGCAAAACTTGCAATATCTCACACCCAAGCTCCAGCTGTCAGATCCACACACCATTTCTATTCCAATGGCTAGAATAATCTCTTGCTCACTTGTTTTCACTGGACAAGAATGTATCAGCTTAAAAAAAAAAAGAAAAGATGAAAGAAAGAAAGAAAGAAAGAAAGAAAGAAAGAAAGAAAGAAAGAAGCTAGGAAGGAAGGAAAAAGCCATTTGTCTAAACTCAAATACAAAAAGGGGTAAAAATAGCTTACAGAAATATGATGCTTTGTTAGATGCATTTTATGATTGAAGTATAAGTTTTTATTTTCTTTTTTTAAGTACATACATTCTGACACATGTATAAATACACATTGAGGGACATGAGATTTATAGCCCCTTCTTTTTCAGCAAGCATTACATAAGTCAGAGGAGATATACACACATTCTAATGCCAGGAAGTTAGTCAATGTGCTCATATCTATGGCAACCATTCTTAAGTTAAATTTTATTTTTCAAATGAGAGAGAAAAATGTTTGCAAGTGCCCAGTCTTTCCTCATGGTACTTATTGCTCAATATTAACAGAGTTAGAGCCTTGAATTCCAAAGCTGCTGCAAAGCCATGGTGCTCCCAGTCATAATTAAAATAAGCAATCCCTGAAGACACCATTTGTAAACAGACACACCAGTGAAGTCTCAGTTGGCCCCACTCTGAAGAGGAAAAAAGGATCTGTGCAGGTAGGGCAGACTTCTTCTGGAGTTTGATGTCTGATGCCGTGTGAAAGGATGAACAAAGAGGCTTGGAGGAACCTCTAAGCGCTCTCTAGGGCCTTGTGCTACCAACATGTCCACTGGAAACAAGAATGTCCTTGGACAAGGGATAAAGAAGGGGGTGGGGCAATGCCTCATGCTTACAAAATGTCACTTGTAGAGAAGGGACAGTGTTTAGGTACAATGAGTAAACATTATAGCTCCACACACACACAAAAAAAAAAGAAGGGGGTGGGAATGAACACTTCTCAGCAAACGCTGAAGTCTTTAAATTATTTATATACCAAATTATTTTTATAAAATGTTTTAAAGATTTATTATTATTTGTGTGTCTGGGGAAGCAGGTGCCCTCAGAGGCCAGAAGAAGGCATCAGATCCCCTGGAGTTGGAGCTAAAGGTGGTTGTAGGCTGCCTGATGTAAGTGCTGAGAATTGAACTTGGTCCCTCTAAAAGAGCAATAAATGCTCTTACCTTCTGAGACATCTCTCAAGGCCTTTTTTCTCAGTGAGATTTTTTTCATCAATATCAATTTCAGTACATGCTGCTGAGTTATGTTACCTACTGTTAAGGAATCATTGTGGTATTATAGCTGGTCTCTGTAACTAAAAGATTCACCTCTGTTCCCACTAAATTTTGCCTAATTTTTTTTCTTTGCTCCCTTCTTCATCCTAAAAGCTTCTTCTGGCATCTTATAATGTCATGTTAACATATTGAGTCTTCCATAATTATTTAGTACAAACTACTTCAAAACATCCCTTGAAGTTCCTGATGAATGGCCTGGAATGCTTCCTCATTTGTCCTCAAGCCACATGCTCACTCTCTTCCCAACATAGTTAGCTCACTCTCAGCTGGGAGAATGTGGTGAAGAATTCAGTGTTGCTTTCTCTATTCTAAATGCTTCCTCCTCCAGGAACCCAGGTCACACTCTACTTCCATGTTCCCTCACATCAATCACACCAAAAGACCATCAACTCTCCCTTCTTGGTCATCCACATGATATTTCACTTGATTATAGATAAGAGCAAATAAGCAACAGTATTAAACAATAATAAAGTACTGTTTTCTAAAGATACTGATTTAGATGATACTGATACAGATGTCCATTTAAGACCTGAATCTGAAATCCTTGAGAAGGTAATTATTATAACCAGAGTCCAAAACAAAATTGTAGCAACTATAAAGCCAAAATACTTAAAATATAATTTATCTGCAATTGCATATACCCATAATATTATCTATCCTTTACTAAAATAAGTTCCTTTTAAATTATATTTATAAAATATAACCTTTTAAAATATTTATTTGAGACAGAATGTTTTGTTGTACCAGCTGGCCTAGAATTTGTTATGTAGCCAAGGCTGGCTTTGAACTTCTGATCCTCTTATTTCTGATATCTGGAACTACAAGATGCCCCCCTTTTCCTCTTTAAACTGGGAAACTTTACTTCATTAAAGCCCAGATTCCATCTTTACTTTTAAAACTTAGAACTTAAAGGTAAATGGAAAACAGATAATGTTTTTACTTTAATGTACTTTGCCAATGCTAGAAAAAAAATCTTCAACTCCTCAAACAGATGGCAATGCCACCTTTAAAAAAATATTAAGTATGTTAAAATAGATACAAACTGATAGTTCTGCTTCTGATAAATGCTGCTGTGGACAACTAAATGCCTCCCATCCCATTTCAGTAATAAATCACGCTCCTGAGTTGACTTAGTAATGAGAATTTTAATCATGTGGCTTGAACATATCCTCCAGTTAATAAAATACATATAACCTCCTTTTTATCTTTAATGAAAGATTTTTGCAGCACTCAAATGATTGGTATTACATTTTTAAAGAACCTGAGGTTGATGTTTTTCAATTTTCATTTCCATTTTACTGGGCTTTTATAATTCAAAGGTAATATGCCCTGTAATTAATAATTCATAAGGTAATTTTAAGGCTTTTATTCAGAAACCTCTTTACTATTGACTTTAGAATGTGTCATAAAAATGCACGTATTAATATCTTGGCAATTCCCAGTTCTATATGGATAAGGTCACTGCATTTAAACAAGTCAGAATGTGTACTTCAAAACCCGAGAGATATCACTTTGAACCTGAAGGCACAGAAGAGACAAATCTATTTTAAAAGGCTATTTACACCATTATATTCATCTCAACTGACTATTAACCACACACCAATTTTTTTCCTGTTATTCAGGTAATTGTCAAGGATTTTTTTCAATGTTAGAATTATTTTGAGGCATAAATCAAAGGTAAACAGTGCTATTTGAAAGCAATTTTTTAGCTGCTGCTCTAAATGTGGCATTTAAGCATATGCAATCTCTAAAAGATTCATTCATAGATGTTTTTACCTGAAAATAAAGCCTTTATTCTCACTATTTTTCAGGCTCACACATTTACACGCAAACATGCACATGCACACACATGCATACATACACATGCACACACATACATACATGTACACATCTTTGAGGAGAAGAGCACAATATTATAATATCTGTATTTCCTTCTTATTGATTTTCCTAAATGCTTTTCTGGAAATTTTCTAATCAGAGGGTGTCACTTGGCCAGGTGTATTAAGTAAGCCTTTCATTCCACAGAGTCTACTCACCCAATAATTTACTGTATTTTCATAAAACTGCCAAGTAATATGATTATTTAATAAAACATAAAGACCTAAAAAATGAGAGGACTCTATTCTTGGCCAAAAACCTACTCCAACGTCTCCCAAATATTTGATTGAGGACAAAAGAAAAATATTAACCTAAAAATAATTCTAGGTGACTGAAGACCAACCTAAAGTTGCCAGGATATTGATGAAGCAGTGACTCTCATGTTTGCAAAACAAATCATGCAACAAATTATAATTATGTAATTATATCTTCCCAGTACTTTGGAAAAAAGTGGTTGATTTGCCCCATATTCCTTAAGCAATTCCTTAAGGATTTGAAATACATAAGAATATATAATCCAAGAAATTGATTATATTTCCTGATAAGGGTTTTTTATCCATCATCCATGTATTTATTTGTTTATTCTAGTGCAGGCATGCAATAAATTTCTCATAGGATCAAGAAAATCCCTGTGACCTGGGAAGGTATGTGGATACACAAGGAAAACACTCAAGTAAAAAAATGTATCCAAAGGGTAACATGTTATATTGGGAGGCACATGGTGATATGACATCACAAAGCAAAGAAGTGGGTTAGATATGGAAATTAAATAATTTATATTCATCACCTGGACAGGACTAGAAAAAAGAAACACAGCAGTCATAGAGAGGGGTAGAAGAAAGGGACCTACAAATGAAAAACCAAGGCTGACTCATAGATGGATTACAGAGGGCCTAAAGATTAGAAGAGATTCTCTAAGAGAAATGCCAGAAAGGCCATAGCGTATAACTTCACTCAAACATTCCATGAATCTTCGATTTTTTTCACTGAGTAGTTTTGAGTCATTAGCAGAGTGTAATTAGAAAAATTGCTTAACAATTTACAAAGAACAACTTGAAACAAATAAAGAGAGGGGAGAATACTGAAAATACTAGAGACTAGAAATAGTCAAAGAGGATTATAGGACTGTGTAATTTGTTTGCTTGTTCTTGATTTAACCTTGGTAGGTGGACTCTATCAAGAAAACTGTCCATTTTGGTTAGGTTTTCCAGTTTTGTTGCATACAAGTTTTTGAAGTAGAACCTAATGATTCTTTGGACTTCCTCAATGTTTGTTGTTATTTTCCCTTTTTCATTTCTGATTTTATTGATTTGAGTATTTTCCCTCTGCCTTTTAGTTAGTTTGGCTAAGGGTTTGTCTATTTTGTTGATTTTCTCAAAGAACCAACTCTTGGTTTTAACAATTATTTGTATTATTCTTTTTTGTTTCTAAGTTATTGATTTCAGCCGTGAGTTCGATGGTTTCCTGACATCTGCTCCTCTTGGGAATGTTTGCTTCTTTTTGTTCTAGCTCGTTCAGGTGTACTTTTAGGTGGCTAGTATTGGAACTCCCCAGTTTCTTTTTGAAGGCACTTAGTGCTATAAAGTTTTCTCTTAGCACTGCTTTATATCTATGAAGATATGATAGGTGAGTCCTTCATAATTCGAGCTTTACAACTAATATCTGTCAGAGATACTGGGCCAAGAGGCTGAAGATAGATGCTCTAATGTATGGAGAGAAATTGGAACTGTCTAGGTTGTCAGTTGTCTGTCATTTCTTCGTTTTGGAAGCTGCTGGCTCTACACTTCCTGTATTATCAGATATATTTTTCCTTCTCAGGTCTCTGATGTGATTGAAGACTAGATAGTTATAATCTCACAGTTAAATTTTAAGTTGTTTAGGAATTAAAATGATGTTCTAGGTCTAAGAAGATATTTTTAAGTTGGTAATGCAAGTCAGGATGGAAAGTGAGTTAGGTATAGAACTTTAAAAACATGGAGATAGATAGATAATAGAATATTAATATCAGTTGCCAAATATGTATGGACTGGACATTGGGGATGTATGTTATACCTTATAATATACATAATTGTAGCATAATTATTTAAAAAAAAGAATTATGAGTTCTGGGAAAAGGGGGAGAGGGTGGGAGGGTGGGGCAGGGAGGGGTGGAGGGAGGGGACTGTGATAGAGATGTAACTTGAAGAAATAAACATCTAAAAAAAAAGAAATAGTCAAAGAGGTACTTAATGGACCAAACTTAAGGCAAAAATGGTATAGGTGACTACATCAGATATCACAAAACAACATGTGAAACCCATTGTGACACATTGGATCAGAGGAAGGAAGGTGGGGTGAGTTCATGGTTGACTTCTTTTTTTTTAATAATTTATTTTTTATTTCTTCAAGTTACATCTCAATCACAATCCCCTCCCTACTCGCCCCTCCAGTCCCACCCTTCCACCCTCCTCCCCCTCAACCCCCCCCATCCTCTTCCCTTCTTTTTTTTCTTTTTTTTTTTTAGAGTTTAAGGTATTTCTTTTTTCCCCCCAACAGCTCTCCCTTTCAGTCCAAAAAATGGTTCTTTTTCTTATAACTATAAATACAATACAAAACAACAGAAATAAATAGGCCACAATTATAAGAGTTATATGGCTTAGCATACATTCCCAGTGTCCAGTCCATATGTATTTGGCACATGACTTTAACATTCTACTATCTAACCATCTCCATGTGTTTAAAGTTCTATATCTAACTCAGCTTTCATACTAACTTGCCTCATAATTTTAAAAATATCTTCTTAGATCCAGAACACCCTCTTGATTCCTAAACAACTCAAAATTTAACTATGAGACTCTAGCTATCTATTCTTCAACCACCTCAGAGACCTGAGAGGGATAAATATAATTCTATCTTTGATAAAATGGTGATGCTTCTCAGGAAAAAGGAATGAGGAAATAGATACCAACTTGAAATCAAAGGTAACATCATTTATCATGTATCATTTCATGCCCCCAAATTAGTGTTACAGAATCTCAGAAGATAGTTTGCATACATAATCCAAGTCCAGTGAAAAGAGCTGAGTGAGGGAGTCAGACTCAACTCCTAAAAGTATAGTTTGTTCCTTAGGACTGGCTGAGATAACTCCTGGGGCATTTGTTTATGTTCACCTATGTTTATAATTCAAAACTTCATGTTTATAGGCTTTTCACATGTGTACTGATTCAAAATCTTTAATATTTAGCACAATAATTTTCATTCCAAAAATGTCTCCCATTCTTTACTAAAATTTTATACCAAGATTTCTTCCCTCTTGTTCATTCTTAAATTCATATCTCCTGAAGAGTCTATGGCACACAGATACATAATATGAATTTGCTTAAAGAATGAATAAAAGAAAACGCAAAACAGAGATCAACACCAGTTTGGCACCATGGAGCCTGGACAGGGAGCTAACCTGTGATGAGCACCAGTCCATCACAAGACAAGCACCAGATGGGCCCCCAGGACAGGAAGCAAGCCAGAGACTAGAAGAACCCTGCTTGGTCCTGGATGTGGGCATTGTGGATGAGCCAGCCCAAAGGTTTGAGTGTGGAAGAGCCATCCCTGCATTTTGTCTGCTTTGTGGTGGTATTGGCTAGAGAGACTTTTGCTCTACAGATCTATCCCTGATGGGGTCACCAGAGCAGGAGAGCTGTTCCTGCCCCTCATATACTGCAGCCCTCAGGATAGCAGGCCGTGCACCTTGCCTGTACAGCACAGTACAGCTGCCCCTGGATGCGGTATTTGTGGTTAAGCCAGCCATTAGGATGTGAGTATGGGTGAGCGAGCCCTGCCTTTTGTCTGCTTTTGGTGGTGTTGACAAGGAGAGTGGAGAGATCCCCTCCACTCTCTGATACCCTTGCCACAGTTAGCAGGCTGGAGAGTAAGCCCTGATGGGGTCAAGAGAGCAGGAGAGCTGATCCAACCCCTTATCTGCTGAAGCACTCTGGAAAGCAGGCCCTCCCTGCACAGTACCTGGGTAACATAATAGAACTGGCCCTGAATCTGGGAGCTGCAGGCTCAGAACCAGGGTTTGAGCTGGTCCACCCCAACATCTACTATGCGGATGAACTGCTGGAGTGCATGAAGAGGCCAGTTCCACAGATCCAAAACTACAGGATCTCCATGACGCAGGACAACAACAGGATATCTGAGAGGAGTCCCAGTGAGTTTCCAGTATTGACAAAGTAGCAGTTCCCAGAGGCCTCATACCAGACCAAGGAGTGAGTCATTATAATGCATCTCTGGAAACAAAAATATGCTGACAAAAGGGAATATTGTGGGACATACTGAGACACACTACAACTTCCACAGTGAGATTTTTTTTTATGCTAGGAGAGGTCACAGGGTGGATGGTGGGTCTGAGGGAGGTGGGAGATGAGAGGGAACAGGGTGCACGATGTGAAATTCACAGATAAAAACAACAAAAGGAAAAAAAAAACACCTAACAAGTCATTTAAAACCATTCCAAATTTCTTGCCTTCTATTCATTTATAAAATAAACAGATTATTTTTATATTCAAGCAATATATTTCTATAGACTTTTGCTGTTTCATACACTATACTTATTATAAAACTAGGTATATTTTCATTTCCTAATGTTATCTTTGATTTAATAAGAAATCTTCTTATTTAATTTAATATTGAGATCTTCTTATGTGCATTTTTTCAAATATACAAATATTTAATTTTTGAATGGATAAATATTTGGACATGAAACACATCAAAGTTACTAATAATTTTTAAAGACTATTATTTTTACCTGCATGGACTTTGTTGTTTTGTATGTTTCTAGTCATTCTTCATCTCCACTGTGCTACTTCAAAACTAAAATTACCTGCAATATTTCTTGAAAGTTCAATTTCTAACCCCATCACCCCAATCCACAGTCATAAGTCCAACTCTACTTGTTCCTTTCTTACTGCTTTTTATCTGTTTCCTTTCTCTTGCTGAATTTTTTTCTTCTTGTTTCAAATGCCTACCAGCTTTCCCTGCTGTTGAACTCAAATGGCTTGTTAACAAGCAAAGAGATGAGAGACCTTGTTATCTGCTGCAGAAGAGTTTTTGAAGAGGTCTGGATTGTCAGGCTTCAGACTCCGGGTCATGTCAGAGCAGAAATTAAATCCTCCATTCCAGGTAGGGAGGTATTTTGTCTGAGAGTCAGAACCCCAGTGAAAGATCAAGCACACTGGGGACACTCTGACAACTCTCAACCTCCCCACTTTGTTTCTGGTGCACACAAAGAGAAAAGGAGACGTGCTTTTGAAGGGTAACCTTCTTGCAGAGTAAATTATACCCGGAATCCTCCCTGACACCAGGTAATTCATTTCCCAGTTTTATGTTGGCCAGGCTGTTTGACCCTGCTTCTTGGCAGGGAGTCCTTAGGGGGCATCATCTCTCACTGAATCCAGCTACAGCCTCTGATCAGGACCTTCCAAAGGTCTGGGCAAAAACTCCCTGGGAGTAAATACAGTATTCAATATCTGAGTGTGCTCTAATTTGTCGTGGTACTGATTAAGTACATACATAACAGATGGTGTCTTGTTTTAAATGAAGATGAGTAGGTGAGAAATTGTCTGGCTACATAAAAAAATTAATTAAAAGAAAGAAAGGGAAAAATAATCTGCAGTTGGCATGTCATTTTTACCCCATAAGCATGCTTTTTCTCATTCAGTTTTAAAAGCCAAGAAGACAAAACTCAAACTCTCTCAAGCTGGGGAAAGCCTAAGATTTCCATTCCTCTGTCATATGTATATGGAGCTAGCAAGTTTTTCCTTTAGAGAGAAAATAGTCACATTCATTCATTTTTCCTTCTTTTCCTCAAAATGGATGGAAACAAAATAAGATTATGTGAAGTTTCCCTGAATTTAGACCCCACATTACTCATGTGAGCTTCACCTGGAAGCATACAAAGTGCACCCCAGAATTAGAACTCATTGGAGAGGACAGATGGAGTATTTTAACAAATCATCCAGGTAGGCACTAAATTTTGAGAACCACTGTCATACAATATTGGAAAGTCACTATATTTTTTAAATTTTTTAAAGACTTTTACCATTAGTTCACACATCAGTAATATTTTTTAAATATTTATCATTTTCTTATATACCACAAGGAAACTTATGCATGGAGAGGCTATTTTTGCTATTTTATATGGCTACTAAGTAGCAGAATTAGGCTTTCAGTACCACAAACCTAGTTCCAGACAGTATGCTCACAACCAGCCCTTAGGTTGCAAAGTTTTCTGTATGCTTCACAGCCGTGGTATGTAGAACAAACATACAGTGGATCCATATTAGCATGTCAATTTTAGCATAGCTGTCAACACATTTTTTCTCCCCTCAAATTTATAGTGTGTTTTCCACTAGCCTCTAATAATGTGTGATATACTATTCATATTTTGTTAGTTATGGCTTCTTTCACCTCTGCTAAAATTGGCCCAGGCAAAAAAAGCATCTACCTGTACAAAGGTGCAGAAAATAGTAAAATTAACCTAATTTACCCATTGATATTCTGAATAAACAGTGAATTTTGTTTATTTTCAACTCTCACCAACTGGATTACACTAATGTAAACTCTAGATAGCCTATCATTTCTTTTATTAACATTTCAAATTACATACTTTAAAGATAGAGTCTTTTAAAAACATAGCTAATATCATAGATATAAAAAACAAAACTTCTTAAGATCTTGAATGTCCAAGCAGTTATTTATTTTTGCTGATTTCCTTGAAAGGTACTTTACAGGGGCTGGAGAGATGTCTCAGCTGTTCAGAGCACTTGCCCAGGTTCGGTTCTGAGCATCCACAGGCAGATCACAACCTCCTATAACTCCAATTCCAAGGGATCTGACACTCTCTTCTGCCCTCTAAAAACACCAGGCACACTTTTGGTACAAAACATTAATACACAGATGAAAAAAAAATCTTTTAAGAATGGTTGCTTCATAGTATGCCTATTTGAATCAAGATTTAAGTAAACTCCATGAGTTGTGAGTGGTCGACAATGTGTGCTTTTCCATCACCACGTGTATGTAATGGTCTTTGTCTTTCTTGAAGTATAATTTTATTGCTGCTGTCTTTGACAAGATTAGGTAGGCAGAAGAATCTGGTACCCTTTTAACCCAGGACTAGATACTAAATGTCATTGATATCCTTATGATCTCCCTTGGATTGCTCAATTTTATTCTTTTAAGTATAAAATCAAAGTAAAAAATGTAAAAGCAAATGAATGAGCCCACGTTTCAATACAATATTATTTCTTTTTGGGGTGTGTGTGTGTGTTGTGCATGCATAAAGAGAGAAAGAGAAAAAGAGACAGGGATAAGCATTTCCTTCTTGATATATTAGAACAAACAAAAGAAACAAAAGTAAAATAAACAAATAGAAAGTAATGTACAACCATCATAGCTTACTTCTCTCATCTCTTTGGGGTATTTTTGGTTGTTTATGACCATAACCTCGTTACATTAACACATTAATACACCTGCTTCTGGGAGTTACTGGTATTATATTTTATTGTTACTTTATCATTTATTCTAGTCGTAAGCTTTTTCTTTTTCTTTTTTTCTATTGGCCGGGGGTGGGGGGGGGGGGGGGGGGGGGGGGATCATCACTTCAGTAACCATGAAGTTCAAGACATACAGAAAAGGAGGAAAAAAAATTGTTGAAATTTAGGTTTTTTTGATTGTTGATTTGTTTTGTTTGGGTTTTGGTTTTGCTTTTCTCTTCAAAATAATGTACTTATTCCTAGTATTTGATAAAGATGTTTGAACTCTAAACATATTAATGCAAACCTTTGTTATAAGTATATTTGGACTTTTAAAATCCCTTATACTTATTCATTCTTCTGCATAAACTTTGACATTTATGGTCAGTGGAATTTTTCAAATTGGTTCAGTCTTCTTGATATAAACCTGTAGGTATTTGCAAGTATCCCTGTTTTCCATGGGGTAAGATGTTCAAAAATTGTGTTATTTATTCTCTACTCCTAAAGTCTAGATTACCTATTTGTCAACTGAGTCATGGTTTCTTTCAGCATAATTAGAGATTAAAAGCTGAGCAGTGGGAACATAATTGGTGTTGGCTTATTCATTGTATCTAGGCTTTTCTAGTGAATGCAGTTGAGAATTATTTCTCAATAAAATTGCATTATGTGGCCATATAAATGTCTCAAAACTTTTTAACCTTTCAATTCTCAAATGTACCAATGTAATACTCATTTGGATTTATTTCACCGTATATTCCCAAAAATTCAAAATAAAATATTACTATAGAAGTTCTGTTATCAAAAAATATGTTAGTACAGGATGACTATCCTACAACCAACACACCATAAAGATCAGGAACATAGACTTTGTTACCTATCAAGGGGACAATTTGGCCTACAGTTGCTACCATGTAGGCCCCCAGTGCAAGAGGAAGCTCTTAGCCCTCATATGACTGTTGAACTGAGAGGGCCTGATATGTACGGACACTCCACATCAGAGGAGTGGTATGGGTGGGAGAGGGAGGAGAAGATGGGAGGGTAAAACTGGGAGGGGTGGAAAGAGGACACGATGATGGAGATGTAACTTGATGTAATAAATAAACATTATAATAAAATAAATAAATAAATAAAGTAAAAATTTTCACATTATTTTTTAGTTCTTTTTCTCCTTAATATATTAGTTCACCAAGGATGTACAGCTAAATTACTGAAATTTAAATCCTCACTGTGTGATCATTCTGTTCCTGTGATATCTAATATGGTCACTCTTGGCCACATAAGACCATTAAAAATTTAATTTGACGTAATTGAACAGAATTTATAATTTAGGTTCTCAGTCACACATTTCTAGTTTTCAATAACCATGTGTGGCCAGGGGATACTGCAGGGTGAACAACAGGAACACAGAACAATTACTACTATCACTTGAGACTCTATTAGGCAGCACTGACTGCTGAGTACCTCATTAAATATGTGAATTTTCTCTTCCCTCTTAATTTTCAGAAATGCATGTGGCATATATCTCACATGTTTTGCATATTAGACAAACAAGGAATTTTAAAGACAGGTCCTTTATCTATTCATTGATGTCCTATTTCAAGTCCTGTCATCTCTCCCTTTTCTTTCCCTTCTGCATAATTAAACTGACCAGATTTACTAAGTATGAGAGGGAAACTACAAATTTCACCTGGAATGCCAGTCAAAGTCTAATAAGATATTGTGACTAAAAAAATGTTATGACTTCTCCTTCCATTGACTATTTTCATTTAAACAGATATGTGTAACTATATACACAATTACATACATGTAAATGCTATGTAATTTTTAGATAAATGACATGTTATGAACTATTAAATAAGGTTTCTAGAAAATCATGAACGCTTCCATGAGTAATCCTTTAGAAATTAATCAGTGTTGATTTTGGAGAGCATTTTTCCTTTTAAAACAAATGCACCTGGAGAAGTACACCATTGAGACACTGAATTCAAGGGAAATTCAGTAACAGGACACTTATTAATACAGTAACTTAAAGATCAAGTTCAAGTTCTGCATATCTCTAGTGGTAAATGAAAGGTGACATGTGTGTGGGAACACAAGAGAATGCCAGAAAGTGGTACTAGTTAGTTCTCTAACAAGAAAATTTCAAGTCCATGGTGTTGGTTGCCAGCAAATGCAATTTTTGAAAGGGTGGAACATGTTCATATTTCCTTAGTTTTTGTCAACAACTTAACAGCTGTGTTCCAAATGGACTGAAGTTGAGCCAAAATATTGTCTGGCAGCCCTGAAAACAGAATCTGACAATAATTGATTTTCAAAGCATTCACAGTATGAATCCCAACATTCCACAGTCTGGGGACATAGTGGAAACAGGAGGAGGTGAACACAAATACTTATTTCTTAATTTTGTAGATAGCACATGACCAAAGAAAGTCTGAACAAGATATTTGCCCATCATTGATCTGTTTCTTAAGGCACAATAAAATACCTATAGTGGTAAAAATTAAGTTACTATTTGAATGTTTAAATCTAAGTGGGATATGGTCTGCCACTGTGCTTTTGTGTTTAGGTATGACTCAAGACAATATGCAAAGAAACTTGCTTTCCCAATTTGAAAATAAAAGCATCAAGTATAAAATAAAAGAACAAAAAGATAGATGTAGAATGTTACCTATTCTTAAGGCTCATGGAAACCGTAGTGTTTTACAAGAGGTAAATGTTAATGAAACCTCATACACAACATTGTATGCTAACTTTCTGAACTTTGTTAACACACAATTATTGAAATAATTGTGAAAACAATATCATGAGTGTCCTATTCTAACTTTTAACATGTGCTAGGGCCAAATCAAAATACATAAAAATGAAAATGTAGGTGAGCCAAGTTCTATAATTTTAGTGCAAAACTTAAGAGCTGAAAAGTGAAGTTACAAAAATAAATTCAAAGGTCTACTTGTCAATAATTTTCTTCAGAAAAGGGAACTGAGGCTCTAAGAGTTTGTTTTGCAATGTTTATCTCTCACATCAGAGCCAAAATAAAGCTAGACTTGAGAGTTTGTGTGTTCCTCTCCAGAACTATTCTTGTTTGTAATTTAAATTACACATCTTCATCTAAATAGGTCCCAAGTAACTTCTCATTCAAAACACAGTAAGTGATCATTTTCTTGAGAGTGTGAGCTTCCAGAATTGCATCGCCTCACTGACTCATATTTCCTGAAGCACAGTGCACCTGTGCTCACTGACAACATCTCAAAAATCACAGATGGTTCAACTGACCTGGGCTTAGCAGATCATTGTTTCCCAGACCTTTGGCTCCATAGAACTGTTGAGGAGCTTTGATCTTGTACTATATTTACTTTGCTTACTGCAATCAAAATGTGTTTCTGGCTGGAAAAGTTTGCCTTTCAATAATCTTTTCCTCAGAACCTTATGGTCACTCCACTTTTAAGCATATTTGGTACTCATTTAACACCTTCAATGTTTCACTCCACCACATACTACTTACTTTTCAAAGTAGTGATTCTACTGAAATGATAGAAGCAATAATAACAAATGCAAAAGCAACTGTAATACTTTGAAGTATTTAGATGTCAGGCAGCTTATATGTTAACCTCAGGAATGTCCTCTAAGAGATATTAAAACACTATTTATCTCTCTCAGGTTTCTGATGTGGTTGAAGACTAGATAGCTAGAGTCTCATAGTTAAGTTTTGAGTTGTTTAGGAATTAAGAGGGTGTTCTGGATCTAAGAAGATATTTTTAAAATTGTGATGCAAGTTAGGATGGAAGCTGAGTTGGATATAGAACTTTAAACTCATGGAGATGGTTAGATAGTACAATATTAAAATCAGGCATCAAATACGTATGGACTGGACATTGGGAATGTATGCTAAGCCCTATAACTCTCATAATTGTGGCCTAATTATTTCTGTTGTATTGTATTATATTTGTTGTTATAAGAGAAAGAGCCATTTGTTGGACTGAAAGGTGGAGCTGTTAGGGGGGAGAGATATACCTTAAACCTAAAAAAAAAAAAAAAAAAAAAAGAAAGAAAAAGGAAGTGGGTGGGGGGTTGAGGGGGAAGAGGGTGGGAGAGTGGACTTAAGGGGGGAGTAGGGAGGGGATTGTGATTGAGATGTAACTTGAAGAAATAAAAACAAATTTAAAAAGAGATATTAAAACTGATTTTATAGGTGAAGAATTTACTTCAGAATACTTAAAGAAACTACCCCAGTGAACAGAATAGACAGAGCTCTCTAGCCTCCAATGCAGTGCTCTTTGATCTCCATCTTGCCTTAAGAGTGAGAAATACTGGCTGTTCTGCTCACTTTTTATTCTATATTTGGGTTCCATCTTCTTAGCTAAGAATTGGGAGATTTGCAGGAGATAAAGTTTCACCAAAGGTTTTATGGTATTTTTTCTCTTACAATCTTTTTAACCCCTCTTCCTCTATATTTCCTGATCCACTGACACTGAAGCTGTGATATAGATCCATTGGAACTGGGGACACATGATCCACTGATCTCTACATGGTATTCAGTTGTGATCTTCTGTGTTGGTCTCCATTTGCTACAAAGAGAGACTTTTTTTTTTTTTGATGAGGAGTGGGATATAGAAATGGTCCTATAAAAGAGCCAAGCAATGACAATACCAATAAATATATTAACATGGAAGGAGGAACACTTTACAGGGTCCTGCCCTAGACAAAGAACCATAGGCAACTAAGACAGATAGAAAGAAAATTAGCCTCACCAAGGGATAGTCTCCTTATTGGTTGTCCAGTGCAGAATTGTCAGCCCTCAACTCATATACACAAAAAACAAACATATACTGAGCTAGCTGTATTTATATATTTGTATGAGCATGAGCATCGATATTTACATGTAACAATATTATCAAGGTAAAGAAGGCTATCAACTTGATAGTTGTGGGGAGACATGGAATGAGCTGAAAACTGGAAAGAGAAAGGGAAATTAATACGCTCTTATTTTGATTAAAATCATAATTTAAAAATGAAAGGAATTAGGGTGTCAAGGACACGATGGGGTATCCACAGTAAGAACGTCAGTAGTTGCTACATCAGTTTCATCTTACCATGTCACAGAACTCCTCCCTCTTAAACTAATTTATGGACTTTCAGATGTTCTTGAATACACAATGTTAAAGTCCATTATCAAACATGCTGCTCATGCCCAACCCCTCCCTTGAAATTCCCAGTCTTCAATACTTTCTATTCTCCCTCAAAACAGTCAACCCTAAAACTACCTTTCATGTCTGTTTAACTTGTTTGTGTACCTTTTTCCTTAAGTTTGCTAGCCTTAAAAAATGTGTCATACAATGAAAACAAAGTAGTTGGTCACTGTTGACAAAAAGCTTAATATTGCATATGTTACTGAAAATGATGTTAGTTTTTGAAACATAGAAAGAACTTTCCAGGTATACTTGTGCATATCTGTATTCCTAATACTTGGGAGGCTGAGATAGTTGCTTATTTAGTTTGAAGTCATCCTCTACACATTGCAAGAGTGTTTTCAAAGAAAAGTGCTGAGTTGGGAAGAATTTTATTGAAGTTGAAAAATGTAAAGCAATATACTGCTAATCCATGTATTTTAGTATTCTCTTCATTTTTGAACTCATTGTTTTATTAAATGCACCACTTGAAAAGAGAAAGCCTTAATTCAATCATAAAATACACATAGACTGGACATTGGGATTGTATGCTAAGCCATATAACTCTCATAATTGTGGCCTAATTACCTCTGTTATTTTGTATTGTATTTATTATTATAAGAGAAAGAGCCATTTGTTGGACTGAAAAGGGGAGGTGTTGGGGAAAAAGATATACCTTAAACTTAAAAAAAAGGAAGGGGATGGATAAGTTGAGGCAGAAGAGGGTGGGAGGATGGGACTGGAGGGGGGAGTAAAGAGGGGATTGCGATTGAGATGTAACTTGAAGAAATAAAAAATAAAGTAAAAAAAAAAAGAGAGAGAAAGCCTTAAATCGTACAAAGCTCCTTAGAAATGTGAAAGAAATAAGAATTGCTTTCCAAAAATATATATGCACACTCACACTACTACTAAAAATAACTAACTGATAGAAAACCACAGTCCTTGTACCATAATTTCAGTATTATGATATTCAATATGGATTAACTTTGTGAAGGAAATATACCTCAAGGGATATATATAGAAGATCCCTTTCACAAACTCATCCCATTATTACTCCTAGCTTTACCAACACTGAGCTGAATTACATATACTAAATTTAATATGGTGATAAGTTTTGATGGATCTGGGGATCAGTACAGAATATTTGCCTATGGTCTTTAAGGATATCCATGGATCTTTTCCACTGACAGGCATCAGGCTAACTGCTTAAGAGGAAGATTTCTGTTGGCCTCTCTCAGAATTATAATGTATGATTCACAAATCCCCACTTGATAAAATATGCCTCTGGATTACTTCCCTCTTGTCTTTTTCTAGAGAGCCCAAGCCTAATGTGGGACTTCCCATTCCTATAGGTAGTCATAAGAATGGACAGTCCTCAGCCTATTAGTATGTTGTTCAGTATTGTTTTTCTAGTCAATAGTACTCCAGGGAGGCTCTGTCACCAATCTGGAGAGGAGATCTAGCCCACGAGCGGGTCCAGCCCATGGCTTCAGCCACAGATCAGCAGTCATGCCTGTCTGCCTGATATCTAGCCCCACTCGGACCTGTACACCCAACAGGGCAAAACAGCTGGAGCACAAAAGCAAACGTAAGTGAGATTTTTTTTTTCCAGAATTTCCAACATGGAGGCACAGTGTGCACTGTAGCTGAGAGGCAGAGACCTAACCCAGTCACATCAAAGCAATTAGGAGCCAAGACTACTGCAAACAGAGCCGGCAACTGTGTTCTCCACAAATACTGAGGTGGGTCACTCACTCTAGCACCAAGCATTTGAGGCAGTCAGCAACAGGCACACTGAGGCCACCATCCATCTTGGGTGGAGCTCCCTGCCTGCACCTTCAGCCTAGCTGTGGAACCAGAATGACTGTGTCAGTGAGGGGAGAACACAGGCCCAATCAGAGCTCTACCTGCCTTTCTGAGGAGACCTGCCAGCTCCCAGGTCCTCACAGGATAGCCCCCTCCCCACTCCAATCCCCTGTATATTGGTCCAATTGGGTCATGACCAGTTGAGAGAACAGCAGCCACTCTCCTCTCTGAGAGCCAGCCTATTACAGGATTCCTATCCAAATACCAACTCAATTTTTTACAGATCTGGAAAAAACAATTCTCAACTTCATATGGAATAACAAAAGACCCAGAATAGCTAAATCAATCATGTACTAAAACAGAACATCTGGAGGTATCACCATCCCGGATTTCAAGCTGTACTACAGGGCAATAGTAATAAAAACAGCAAGGCACTGGTATAGAAATAGACCAGTTGACCAATGGGATCAAATTGAAGAACCAGAAATAAACCCACACACACACCTACGGTCACTTAATTTTTGACAAAGAAGCCAAAAAAAAAAAAATACAATGGAAAAAGGAAACCATCTTCAATAAATGGTGTTGGTCTAACTGGATGTCAACATGTGTAAGAATGCAAATAGGTCCATACTTATCACCCTGTACAAAACTTATGTCTAAGTGGATCAAGGACCTCAACATAAATCCAGACACACTAATATTAACAGAAGGAAAGTGGGGAAAAGCCTTGAACTCATTGGCACTGGTAGCAACTTCCGAAATAGAACACCAATAGTTCAGGCACTAAAACAAATAACCAATAAATGGGATCGTATAAAACTGAAAAGCTTCTGTAAGCAAAGGACACTGTCCTTAAAACAAAATGGCAGCCTACAGACTGGGAAAGGATCTTCACCAACCCAACATCCAACAGAGGGCTAATATCCAAAATATATAAAAACTGAAGAAATTAAACACCAAAAAAAATCAAATAACCCCATCAATAAATGGGGTACAGAGAATTCACAGAAGAGGAATCTCTAAAGGCTGAGAGGCATTTGAGGAACTGTTCAACATCTTTGGTCATCAGGGAAATGCAATTTAAAACAACTCTGAGATTCCATCTCACACCTGTCAGAATGGCTAAGATCAAAAACTCAAATGATAGTACATGCTGGCCAGGATGTGGAGAAAGAGGAACACTCCCCCAATGCTGGTGGAACTGCAAACTGTTTGGAAATCAATCTGGAGATATCTTAGAAATTGGGAATAATTCTACCTCAAGACCCAGCCATACCCCTCTTGGGCATATATGCAAAAGATTTGAAACAAAACCACAAGGACATTGCCTCAACAATGTTCATAGTAGCTTTATTTGTAATAGCCAGAAATTGGAAGCAGCCCAGATATCCTTCAACTAAAGAATGAATAAAAAAAATACTGTGGTACATTTACACAATGGAATACTACACAGCTTTTAGAAATGAGGAAATCATGCAATTCGAAACCAAATGGACAGAGCTAGAAAAGCTCATCCTAAGTGAGCTGATGCAGTCCAAGAAAGATAAACATGGTATGTATTCCATTATAAATGGATATTAACCATACATCACAGGATAACTATCCTACAACCCACACACCCAAATAGATAGGAACCAACCTAGCATATCTATCCTAGGAAAAATTTTACCCACCAGTGAGTCTTGGATTCTACTGCAGGTTTGTGGAACATCATACCCTAGATGGTGTGCCATATCAAGCCCCAGTACAAGAGGAAGCTCTTGGCCCTCAAATGACAGAAGGTCTGAGGGAGTATGATATGTGAGGGCCTACCTCATCTGAGGAGAAGGAGAGTACCAAGTAGAGGAATGAGTAGGGAAGGGAGGCAGAGAGGGAAGCAGGGAGGAAGGGAGGAGCCAGGAGGGGAGGAGGGAGGAAACTATGTTCTAGAAGTAACTTTAGAAAACAAAATAATATTTTTAAATAAAAGAGTTAATAAGCTTAAAAAATATAATAAAAATACAATATAAAATTTTCAAACTATAATTTACCAAAGGTATACTTGCCTTACTGTCATGAAAGGAAAATGACCTTAATTTCAGATTAGAATGTTAAATTGCAGGTGGCCACATAGATTACACAAACTTGATAGCAGCTTATAAATTGTTGTTTTTTTTTGTTTGTTTGTTTGTTTGTTTTGTAGATGTATAGGATATTTTCATGGTTGGGCATTAAAGCAGGTAACAGGATTAAAATACTGTAAATAAACTATAGGTTACTGCTGTTCAACCTGGTTTTCTAATCCTACAAAAGTTGAAAAAACTTGGAGCTAAGTTAAAATACATGAAATGCATGGTGTTAGCCAATGTCTTTAACTCCAGCAGAGACGGGAGGAGCACTATAGAGTTGGTTGTCTTATAAATTCTAGAGATACAAGGAACAGGGTGGTGATGGTGCACACCTTTAATCCCATCATTTGAGAAGGATACATCCTTAATCCCAACACACTAGAGACAGAAACAGGCAGATCTCAGAGCTCGAGGTCAAACAAAACAAGCTCTAAATAGACAAAAAAGTCAATCCAGGAGTGGTGGAGCACATCTTTAATCCCATCAGTTGGGAACCACATGTCTTTGATCCCAATACTTAGAATGCAGAGACAGGCACATAGGATTTGGAAGAATTTAAGTAAAAGCTACTTACAAAAGGCATGCTAAAATTCAAACAAATTGTCCTTTAAGATCTCAAAATATATACACTAAAGGTTTGTTTAGCTCCAAAATATCAAAATAATTTCTTCCTTAATCTGAACTGAAAGATAATACCATTTATATTGTCAAAAAAACAAATTTGCTCCAGAAAAAAATATTACCTGACACCCCCCCCCCCAGAAAAAAGGTAGTGTCCCAGAATTAGGATTAGGGCAGGGCTCTGTTCCTGTCTTTCCAAGAGATTTAAAATATCCATCCAAGGAATCCAGGGACAACTGGACAACGGAAACCTCAGAAGAAAACATATCAGACACCAAAGAAGACAAGTAGCCCAAAGGATCTACTCTTGCAGACTTCCACAATAGCTGTTTCCTCAAAAGTCTACAACCACAAGAACTCAAAATCGCTAAGATTGTTCAGCTCCACAGACTGCTCCAACCAGAACTTCAGTAAAGCCCTAAAGTTCAGGTTCTGTCTATGAACGTCTTAGGACATTTAAATAGCTAAGCACAAAAGGACTGAACATCAAATGATTTTATTAACATTTTTAAACATTTTTCTATTCTTATTTGTGCCCCAAACAGGTTTACTACATTCCAAATCAACAGGAAGTCATTGTAAGAGAGCGATGTCCCATCCCCAGAAGGTGGGGAGGGTGTTTTTCCCCCTTTGGTCATTTGATGGATAATAGAAAATCTTGTTATTTAGGGGAAGAGATTACAAGCTGTTAAGTGGTCTTGTTAAATAGGTTTTGGAGGTTAGACCTAGGGGCTTCTCTTTTTTCTTTTCTGTATCCTTCTATCTCTCCAATGTAGGAATGAATAGACTTGAGAAAAAAATGGGACAGAGACATAATATAGGAAAGATCAAGAAAAAAGGACAGATTATTGAATATGCCCTTATAACTCTGTATATAGATACAAAATTAATATTATATTTGGCTAAATTGTTATTGATCTTTGTATAGTAATGCAAAATTAAGATTGTATTGGGCTACATCGGTATTGATCTTTGTATATTGATACAAAATTAAGATTATATTTGGCCACAATGGTATTGACCCCTGTATATTGATGCAAAATTAAGATTGTATTGGGCTACATAGGTATTGATCTGTGTATATTGATACCAAATTAAGGGTAACGCTTTTTAAAGGTATTGTATCTAGTAATGCTTAAAAATGAAATGTGAAGTTTTGGCCTTTTGCTACCAACTGTCATAAACTGTTTAGGATAATTAAGAAATGGAAACTACTAGTAGTCATTCAAGCTTGTCATTTTGTTAGTTACTATGACAGTCTATCACAGTTATTTTCTAAGCTACTCAGAAATCAAGTTGCTAAGAGACAAGCAACATTTGCTTATCTAAATATAAGAGATAGATAGGGCATCTTCAAAAACCTCAAGAGATCTGCAGAATATGGCATTCAAAGATGTTTTCTTAACTTAAGATTTTTTGATATTGAGACATGTCAGCTCCTGACAGCACCCCCGTTCTACTCGAAGTAGAAGATGAGCATCGAAGAATCTCCAGTGGGAGATAGGTGAATTAGTGGCAAGCCTATCTCATGGCAAGAAAAGCCCCTTGCTTCAACTGTAGACCAAATGCTGTCCAAAAAGGACAAAACTTGGAAGTAGGTAACTCGACAGCCTAGCTCTGCCAAGACAGGGTAGGCAAGTCCTTCATAATTCCTGCTCTACAATCAATGTCTGTCAGAGAAACAGAGCCAAATGGCTGAAGATTGATGCTGTAATGTATGGAGAGAAAAAGGAAACTGTCCAGGCAGCCACTGGTATGTCATTTCTTAGTTTGGGAAGCTGCAGGCCCTGTACTTCCTATAAAATCTGATACATTTATCCCTCTCAGGTCTCTGAGGTGGTTGAAGAAGAGATAGCTAGAGTCTCATAATTAAATTTTGAGTTGTTTAGGAATCAAGAGGGTGTTCTGGATCTAAGAAGATATTTTTAAAATTGTGAGGCAAGTTAGTATGAAAGCTGAGTTAGATATAGATCTTTAAACTCATGGAGATGGTTAGATAGTAGAATGTTAAAATTAGGTGCCAAATACATATGGACTGGACACTGGGAATGTATGCTAAGCCATATAACTCTCATAAATGTGGCCTATTTATTTCTGTTGATTTTTCTCTTTATACTTTATTTTTTTGTTTCTTCAAGTTACATCTCGGTCACAATCCCGTCCCTACTCCCCCTTCCTGTCCCACCCTTCCACCCTCTTCCCCCCAACAGCTTCCCCTTTCAGTCCAACAAATGGTTCCTTCTCTTATAACAGTAAATACTATACAAAACAGCAGAAATAAATATGCCACATTTATGAGAGTTAAATGGCCCAGCATATATTCCCAATGTCCAGTTCATACATATTTGGCCCCTGACTTTAACATTCTACCATCTAACCATCTCCATGAGTTTAAAGTTCTATATCTGACTCAGCTTTCATACTAACTTGCAGCACTACTAAAAACATCTTCTTAGATCCATAACACCCTCTTGATTCCTACACAACTCAAAATTTAACTATGAGATTCTAGCTATCTATTCTTCAACCACCTCAGAGACCTGAGAGGGAAAAATATGTCTGATTATATAGGAAGTGCAGGGGCTGCATCATCCAAAACTAAGAAATGACATATTAGTGTCTACCTGGACAGTTCCTGTTATCTCTCCATACGTTACAGCATCAATCTTCTGCCTTTTGGTCCTGTTTCTCTGACAGACATTGATTGTAGAGCAGGGGTTATGAAGGACATACCTACCCTGTTTTGGCAGAGCTAGGCTGTCGACTTCCCTGCTACCAAGTTTTGTCCTTTTTGGACAGCAGTCTGTCTGCAGTTGAAGCAAGCAGTTTTTACATGCCAAGAGATAGGCTTGCCACTAATTCAACCATCTCACACTGGAGATTCATCGATGCTTATCTTCTACTTGGAGTAGAATAGGGGGTGCTGTCAGGAGCTGATATGTCTCGATATAAAAAAAATCTTAATTTAAGACAACATCTTTGAATGCCATATTCTGCAGATCTCTTGGGGTTTTTTAAGATGCCCTATCTATCTCTTGCATTTAGATAAGCAAATGTTGCTTGTCTCTTAACAACTTGATTTCTGAGTAGCTTAGAGAATATCTGTGATAGACTGTCATAGTAGCTAACAAAGTGACATGCTTGCATGACTAGGAGTTTGTATTTCTTAACTACCCTAAACAGTTTAAGACGGTTGGTATCAAGAGGCCAGAGCTTCACATTTCATTTTTAAGTATCTCTAGGTACAATACCATTAGGAAGCTTTATCTTTAGTTTTGTATCAATATACAAAGATCTATTCCAATGTGGCTAAATATTCTCTTAATTTTGTATCAATATACAAAGATCAATGCCTATGTAGCCCAATACAATCTTAATAATACTTCCACATACAAGGGTCTATACCATTGTGGCCAATTATAATCTTAATTTTGTATCAATATACAAAGATCAAAACCAATGTAGTCCAATACGATCTTATTTTTGCACAATGAACAATGGTCAATACCACTTTAGCCAAATACACTACTAATTTTGTATCAATATACAAAGGTATAAGGGCATATTCAATAATATGTCCCTTTTTCTTGGTCCATCCTGTGCTATGTCTATGTCTCATTTTTCTCAAGTCCATGCACTCCTACATAGGAGAGAAAGAAGGATACAAAAAAGGAAAAGAAGGACGTCGCTGGGTATAACCTCCAAAACCCATTTAACAAGACCATTTAACGGATTGTAGTCTCTTCCCCTAAATAACAAAGTTTTCAGTTATCCTTCAAATAACCAAAAGGGGGCGGAGAAACACCCTCCCACCCTCTGGGCATGGGACGTCGCTCTCTTAAAATGACTTCCTGCTGATTTGGGTCCTAGTAAACCTGTTTGGGGACCGAACCAGAATGGACAAATGGTTTAAAATGTTAGTACAATTCTTTTATGTTCAGTTCTTTTGTGCTCAGCTGTTTAGATGTCCTAAGGAGTTTGTAGGCAGAAGCTGATCTTCCAGGCTTTACTGAAGTTCTGGCTGGGGCAGTGTGTAAAGCTAAACGATCTTAGCGATTTTGAGTTGTTGTGGTTGTAGACTTGGAAACAGCTATTGAGAGAGTCTGCAAGGTTGAATCATCTGGGCCACTCATCTTCTTTGGTGTCTGATTCTGTTTTCTGTTGAGGTTTCCGTTGTCCAGTTGTCCCTGGGTTCCTTGAATGGATGCTTTGAATCTCCAGGAAAGATAAGAACAGAGCCCTGCCCTAATCCTAACTCTGGGACAATTACCCTCTTTTATTTTTTTTTTGGGGGGGGGTAGGTAATATTTCTCCTGAAGCAAATTTGGTTTTTTGACAATATATAAAGTATTATCTTTCAATCTGAATTAAAGAAGAAATTATTTTGTTATTTTGGAGCTAAACAAGCCTTAGTGTACATATTTTGAGATCTCAAAGGACAATTTGTTTGTATTGAGTAGGCCTTTTTTAAGTAGCTTTTAAACTTAGATCATTTCATATCCTATGTGTCTGTCTCTGCATTCTAATTATTGGGATCAAAGACCTGTGGTTCCCATCTGAAGGGATTAAAGATGTGTTCCACCACTCCTGGATTGAAGTTTTTCTCTATTTAGAGTTTTTTTTTGTATCAGGCTGACCTTGAGCTCTGAGATATGCCTGTTTCTGTCTCTAGTGTGTTGGATTAAGGGTGTACTTTTCTTGAATTATGGGATTAAGGGTGTGCACCCTCACCACCCTGTTCCGTGTAACTCTAGAATTTATAAGACAACCAACTCTATAGTGCTCCTCCCGTCTCTGCTGAAGTTAAAGGCATGGGCTAACACCACATTTTTCATGTATTTTACCTTAGCTCTAAGTTTTTTCGACTCTTGGAGGTTTATAAAACCAGGTTGAATGGCTGTAACCTTTATTTTATTTACAGTGTTTTAAAATTGTTACCTGCTTTTTTTAATTAATAAATTTATTTGTTTGTTGCTTCAGGTTACATCTCTATCATATTGTCCTCTTTCCCTGCTTCTCAGACTCACCCTCCCATCCTCTACCCCCTAACCCTTCCCTCTTGTTCCTCTGGGGTGGAGTGTCCCTACATAACAGTCCCTCGCCATAGTTCAGGAGTTATATGAGGGACAAGAGCCTCTTCATACACTGGGGGCCTACGAGGCAGTACCGCCAGTGAAAGGTGTCTCCTTGCTACGAGAGGAAAACTAGAAAAAGACCAACAAACACACAAACCAACAAAAACAAAGAACAACAACAAAAAAAAAGAGAGGAAAAAGAAAAAGAAAAAAAAGGAAAAGGAAAAAGAAAAAGAAATGAAAAAAAAAAGTCTATGTCCATGTTCCTTTTGGTGTGTTGGTTGTAGTACAGATATCCTGTACTATATAGCTAAAATCCTACTATAAGTGAATAGATGCCATATGCATCCTTCTGAGTCTGGGTTAGCTCACTCAGGATGAACTTCTCTAGTTCCACCCATTTGGTTGAAAATTGCATAATTTCATTGTTTCTGATAGCTGAGTAATATTCCATTGTATAGATGTACCACAGTTTTTTAATCCATTCTTCAGTTGAGGGACATCTGGGTTGTTTCCAATTTCTAGCTATTACAAATAAGGCTGCTATGAACATAGATGAGGAGACTTCCCTATGACTCCATGAGGAGTCCTTTGGGTGTATACCCAGAAGTGGTATGGCTGGGTCCTGAGGCAAAGTTATTCCAAGATTTCTAAGATATCGCCAGACAGACCTCCAGAGTGGTTGCACAAGCCTGCACTCCCACCAGCAATGGAGTAGGGTTCCCCTTTCTCCACACCCTCGCCAGCATGTGCTGTCATTTGAGCTCTTTATCTTAGCCATTCTGACAGGTGTGAGATGGAATCTCAGAGTCGTCTTAAGTTGCATTTCTCTGATGATTAAGGATGTTGAGCATTTCTTTAGGTGTCTCTCAGCCATTAGGGATTCCTCCTTTGTGAATTCTCTATTTAGCTCCGTCTCCCATTTTTTGATTGGATTATTTGGTTTCTTGGCATTTAGTTTCTTGAGTTCTTTGTAGATTTTAGATAATAGCCCTCTATCAGATGTGGGGTTGGTGAAGATTTTCTCCCAGTCTGTTGGTTGCCGTTTTGTTCAAATGACAGTGTCTTTTGCCTTACAGAAGCTTTTCAGTTTCATGAGGTCCCATTTATTGATTGTTGATCTCAGGTCCTGAGCTGTTGGTGTTCTGTTCAGGAAGTTGTCACCTGTGCCAATGAGTTCGAGTGTTTCTCCTACTTTTTCTTCTAGTAGATTTAGTGTGACCAGCCTTATGTTAAGGTCTTTGATCCACTTGGATTTATGTTTTGGACAAGGTGACAAGTATGGGTCTAATTTCATTCTTTTGCAAGTGGACATCCAGTTGGACCAGCACCATTTGTTGAAGATGCTGTCCTTCTTCCATTGTGCGATTTTCGCTTCTTTGTCAAAGATTAGTTGGCCATAGGTGTGTGGGTCCATGTTTGGGTCTTCATTTTGATTCCAATGATCTACTGGTCTGTTTCTATACCAATACCATGCTGTTTATACTATTATTGCTCTGTAGTACAGCTTGAAATCTGGAATGGTGATACCTCCAGATGCTTTTTTATTGTACAGGATTGATTTATCTATTCTGGGCTTTTTGTTGTTCCATATGAAATTGAGAATAGCTCTTTCCAGGTCTATAACGAATTGTGTTGGTGTTTTGATAGGAATTGCATTGAATCTATATATTTCTGCTGTTTTGTATTGTATTTATTGTTATAAGAGAAAGAACCATTTGTTGGACTGAAAGGGGGAGCTGTTGGGTGGAAAAACATACCTTAAACTTAAAAAAAGGGAAGAGGTTGGGGGTTGAGGTGGAAAAGTTTTGGAGGTTGGGACTGGAGGGGGGAGTAGGGAAGGGATTGTGATTGAGATGTAACTTGAAGAAATAAAAAATAAAGAACCAAAGAAGAAAGCAAGGAAAAGTACTCCAGGATTCACACTTCTAATAGATCTATACAAACACTTATATCAATGTTAATAACATATTCCCTTAAAAATACCTGCTCTGAAAACTGAAAATCTACTATACACATACTAATGCTGACAGGAGTCATGAGGACATGAAATCCGAAATGACAGTGCTAACATGAGGTTCCGGAAACCACCTCAAAAAATCAGTAGCCTAGAGGCTGAGTCTTATTATCTTGAGTCACACAAAATTTCTCCAGAAAACAGAACACAGTTTTAGAAATAAACTAATAATGAGGGGGGGAAGAATAAGGAAAAATCAATGACTTCTTGATTAACTGCTACAAATAACAAACAAGTGAAATTGAGTGTTGTGGCCAGCTATGGAACCATTTGATTCTAACTAAGTGGATATGATCATACCAATAGATGTGGGGGAGACAAAACCAGCTAAATCAAATGGAGAGAGAGAGACTGTGCCAGGAGTCTTAAAGAAACTAAAAGAATAAAATTCAAGATTCAGTCCTGCAACGACACAGAGAACCTATGTAAAGATTGCAAATGTGGGGAAGATGCTGGAACCACCTGTACAAACACATGCTGCTCTGTTATGGGGATGAAAGGAGAATTATTTCACCACTCTATGGCAAATAGAGGTCTTAAAGGGCAATACCTTCAAAGCAGAAGGTTGAATCCTAAAACTGGAAAAGCACATAAAACTACTTACCACTGAGTATAAAGGAAAATCCAAGAGTATATATTGTTATAACTATGTTATGGTTCCAACACTTGACCACAAGGCAACTTCCTACTTTGCCCAGCCTGTTTCTGAATCTGCCTTTTAGTGTTAGCCGATAGTTTCATGTCAAAAAACTATAGAACTAAAACAGTTATTTAAAGGCACCAAGAATCAAGTCCATTTGTGAAAACCTTGCTCTGGGACATGATTTTAAAAGAATTGGAAGAGTAAATGAATTTCCATAGACATTATTTCTTTTAGCTAAGTTTTTTACAAGGGTTGAACAACATCAAATACAAAGTTTTGAGCCTTTTAAGTTACTTGGAAAAAATGATTGTGCATCATTTACAGTTGAAGAGAAGTAGCACAGACATCAGTACTACCATGAGAAATGGAAATGAGGCAGAGATAAACAGTTGAACAACTAGGAAAAAGACATATGTATTTTATCGTGTGACTGGCTTACAGGTATTTGAACATATTTTATTATTCAAAATAACTTTTAAATATATCCTGAAAGTGACTATCTAAAAAATCAACAAAAGTATAGTACAGTTCATTGTGTAATGAAAAAATGTTTCAAGTGTCAGTGCAAACAATTTGCCTTAATTTTTGAGGTATCAGGAATTAAAACTTGAGCCAGGCATTGGTGTTTATCTGTAATCTCAGCACATGGGTATGCGAAGCAGGTGGATAACAAATTTGGCGACACCTGGAGTATATATTGGAGACTGTGCCAGATCACATACACAGAGAGAGAGAGAGAGAAAGAGAGAGAGAGAGACGGAGAGAGACAGAGAGAGAGAAGGGGTAGAAGAAAGAGAATTATAAATTTAATGAAATTGTTTGTACTTTGTAAAATTTCTGTTAAGTGAGAAGAGTGAACCAATGATGGAAGGTGTGTATTTAAATTATAGAATGACTTATCTGATGTGGATATTTAAAAAAATATGACATTTAAGCCCTGCCATTAACCAAATTTATACTAAAGGTTTTCCAGATATGTGAACAGAGCATTAAAAACTGAGAGGGAAAATAAACATTTCAGCAATTGTGGAAGGAAGCCTGTGAAACTAACATGACCATATCTCCAGATATCCAAATACATTAGGGTTGAGCTATCAGACATGATGCTTTCAGCCTACTGAGATATGAACAAGAGAGGCCATTGCCCAGGGAGTCTTAACTTGGCAGAACATCCCAAATATACCTCTATTACCAAAAGTTTGTGTGGAATTCAGCACCTTCCTTCAAAATAAGTTTTTGTTTTGTTTATTTATTACTTCAAATTACACATTCATCACAGTCCCCTCTCACCATCCCTCCCGGACCCACCCTCCCAACCTATCCTCCCTCTCCCACTTATCCTTCTCCTCCGGAGTGGGCTCTCCCTAGATATTAGCCCCCCTCAGCTCAACAGTCATATGAGTGTTAAGAGCTTCCTCTCATGCTGGGGACCTACATGGCAACTCTATTATGGCAAAATGCCCCACTAAAAGGTAACAAGGTCTATGTTCCTGCTCCTTTTGGTGTGTTGGTTGTAAGATAGTTATCCTGTACTACATGACTAAAATCCAATTATAAGTGAATAGACGCCATGTCACCTTTAGCAGAAAAGGGGCATAGAATTTAAGGGTTAAATTATAGCTTCTTCACTATACAACAAAGAATGGAAATAGAGAAAGGGAAGGTAATAAAGGGGCTCTAGTGTGGAGGGTTGAGTAATGGCCTCCAACGGTATTCTAAACTTAGACCAGAGACTTCATTGTCAATTTTGTGGTTTTGGCATCATCTAGGAAGCATACTTCTGGATCTGTCTGTAAGGGTATTTTTAAGAGAGGTTTAAGTAAGGAGTGGGGATCCACTCTGAAAGTGAGCAGAAGTGTCCATGGCTAAGGTCCCAGATAGATGACAAAGAAAACCCAAAAAAAGACCCAGGAAGAAAAAAAGAAAGGAAGGAAGGAAGGAAGCCACCTGAGCACCAACATGTATCACTCTCTGTTTTCCTGACTCATTGTGACCAGCCTTTTCTCATTCCTGCCTTCATGCCTTCCCTACACTGATAGATATTATCCTCTCAAATTGTAGCCAAACAAAAGCCTTTCTTCTTTTCTTGGGCTGCATTTCTCTAGTATGGTGTCACACTCACAGGAAAAGTATCTAAAATACTGAAATTTGTGAATTTTATCTTATGTGGCCTAAAGGGAAGTTATAGATATGATAAAGAAAGAAATGAAAAGGTCTCTGAAAGGCAGATGACATAGGGATAGCCTAGTGCTAAGGATGCAGGTTGGCTCAAGACACTGAATGAGGTGAAGAACTGAAGCTTCCACAAGTATCTGTCTTCTGACATCTTGATTTTAAAACACTGACATTTACCTTTGGGTTTCTGTGCCCAAAGTTGAGATAGAATAAATTTCATCTGTTGAAGTGGTTAAATCTATGTTGACTTGCTATTGAAGCAATGGTAAGTTACTACTCATGGTAATTAAGAACACAGTTGTCAAAATCAAAGAAATGTGTTAGAAAACTATCCCCAACACTTAATGACTAGGGACTTAATTTCCAGT
The DNA here is from genome assembly GCA_907164525.1 of Lophiomys imhausi. NCBI lineage: Eukaryota > Metazoa > Chordata > Mammalia > Rodentia > Muridae > Lophiomys > Lophiomys imhausi. The sequence continues at coordinate 1,334,800 of CAJQZJ010033452.1, read as the reverse complement.
AAATTCAGTTTCCTTGTGTTTTGCATAATTAATGAAATAATTCATGACCACCATTTAAACAAAAATTATGAAACAGAACATATTCAAGTAATGGAAACTCATATCCTTATGAGGGGAGGTTCTGTCAATTGCCAAATCCAACTAAGTCCCAGATACTTAATGGCTTGCAACTCATTTCAGTTCTAAGAGCATTTAGGGAGGTAGAGATTTCATTATTTTCCAAATTAGTAACCTGTGATTTCCAAACTGTTCTACTTGTGTAGTTTATTATTAGCCCATAATAGCCTCTAACATTAGCTGTGTCTTCTGATATCACGGGAACAAAAATCTTGTAGATGTTTTCAAATGAAAGCAAGTTCAAGGTGAATGTACCAAATATAGTTGATCAAAATTCAGTGTCAGGAATCTGTCAAATCTTTCTCCCAACCTCAGATTATTCATGAGTAAAAAAATAAATCTATTGGCTATTAATAGGAGATTAATAATGATACAAATATCAGGACCATTTATTTATTAACTGAATCTAATATTAAATTTTAATAAATTATCTTTGTATTTAAAATTCAGAAAATCAGCTGTCTTTGCCACATTGGTTTTGCAAAACAAAAACAACATTAACTCCAATTGAGTTGTCATACTTTTACAGAATATTACTTCAGTAATATAAAATTCCCTTTTACACATAGACTCTGCCATAATCTTTTTCTCTTTTAAAAATATAAATTGATGAACATGAGTAGCATTAAAAGAATTCTGTTTCCTAGTTTATTGAAACTTAAGTTAAAAAAAAAACTTAATGATGACCATGAAGGCATCATTTGAGGATAACAAGTTAATTGGTTATAAAGTTTATTCAAAGACCTACCAACACTGTCTGTTTCTGTGGCAACACAAAGATAGCTGTGGAAAATGAATCTTGGTCTGATCATAATTAAACCCTCAATATAGACACAATTCTTATCTTCAGAATACTCTCTGCCATGGAAACCAGGACTATTTGAGTTCTGTGTATTTCTGGGGATACTGCAGTATCCAAACACCCCAAAGAGAAGTGGCTTACAATCAGATGCCATCACAGTAGACCTAAAGAGGACTTGTAGTTCACATCACTGTCTGTGAGACTCAATGGTCACAATGAATCAGGAAAACAGAGAGCAATACATGCTGGTCCTCTGTGTTTTTGTAGTCATCATCTAATTTGATTGATGTTCTACTAGTAGGTGCTTAGTAACTACATAAGTTTCCAAAAATATATATATATATATATATACACACATGTAAACTAAAACTCAGAAAGGGGGGGGGTAGTGATTTCTTTCAGATCATATATCTCTCCACCTGAAGACTAAATACTAGAACTCAAGCACCTCTACTCTTGACTTCATTCTCCTCCTCCCAAACCATCTCAGATATAGATAATAAAGGATCTGATGGTCCACTATATACAATCTGAAAATAGCAGAATTTATGGTTTATACTTCAGTAAAAATAATCTTATAGATGCCACCCAGAATAATCTTGTCTTTCAGTATTATTAAAGACATTTCCTAGTTTATTCTTAATGCAGAATAAGTTTCTATGAGATTGGGGCTGTACAAAAAATAATAATCAGTGAAGGGGCATTGCCATAAGATTCAATCCCGACTGTATTCTACCCTACTTATAGGTCCTGGCCTTCTTTGAACTGTCATGTCTTAATTTCCTGCTATGAATGATTCAGAAATTAATTAGGAAAGCTGATAACAATAAGATCAGAGCAGTATGCTAATAGAGGATAGGAAGCATCTGGAGGCAGAAACTGTGAGCTGCTTTGTTTTGGTTTTGGAGTAGTATCCACTTAATGTTATACACTAAATCCCATGACCAGTGTCTTGCTCAAGAAGATTCAAAAATTTTGCTGAAGAAATAAACAAAATTAATAACTCATGTATACTATGACTTATTTATGTTTCTTCTATGTTCAAACATCTCAAAATACTGGCAAAAATTGTGTCTACAGTGGTTTGAATCTGAATGGCCCCCATAGACTCATGTTTGTGAATGCTTGGCCCATAGCAAGTGGCACTATTAGGAGGTGTGGCCTTGATGGAGTAGGTGTGGCCTTGTTGGAGGAAGTGTGTTACTGTGGGGGTGTGCCTTGAGGTCCTATAAGCTCAAGTCTGGCTAGTGTGTCTCAGTTCCTTTGGTGATCCTACTGACCTGGATGTAGAACTCTATCTCCTTCTCAAGTATCATGTCTACCTGCATCCTCTCATGTTTCCTGCCATTATGGTAATGGACTAAACCTCTGAACTGTAAGCCAGCCCCTGATTAAATATTTTCTTTTGTTAGTGATGCCACCATGGTCATGGTGTCTCTTCACAGCAATAAAACCTTAACTAACAGTGTCAAACATAATAGATTGGATTTACCAGATCCCTGTTCTGTAGAGTATCAACCAGACTGTATTTCTTTGCCTCATCTACAGTTAAATAGGACCATTAAACTTAATTTTGCCCACTAGAAGATGATCAGATTTTATAAGCTAAATCAGATTTCATAAATAATTCTATAACTCCTTTTCCTTCACATGACATTTGGACACCAATAGATTAAAGGTTAAAATCTAGAGTCTTGGAAGATGGTAAATCCATGAGCCGAAAGTTACTATGGATCCCTGAACACACAGAACAGAATTCCTATACCTTTCCCACAACCATCATCACTACCAACCACTGGCTCACATGCAGATTATATGGAAAATTTTCAGTTTTTAAGTATGTGAGTGCACTGAAGTCACTATGACAGAAATCAGTAAGTGAGAGAGTGTATGAAAGAAAAGACATAATTTTCACAGTTCTGGAAACTGAAAAAGGCAAACTCAAGGTGCTGGCAAGTGATGGGTAACTTCTTTCAGAGATGACACCTTAAGTGGAGTAATCACACAGAGGAAGGATCAAGGCAGCTTTCTGTCATTCCTCCATAGGGGAGCTTAAGCCAACTCAGGACAGGACTGATCACTTCCCAAAATCTACATCTTGGTACTATCACATTGCTGAGTCAGCTTTGTTTCATTGAGTGGGGTACCAATACTCAGACTACAGCATTAGACCACTTAGTTTTGGAGGTGCTTTCACACATATTCTGTGACTGATTCCACATTTCTTATTTTTCTCACATATCTCCTATTGGTCTCATTTTCCACAGCAAAAGTTGACCTTTCTACATCATATTTAGGCTGATAATAAAGTAAACAGACTCCAAGACCTCAAATATCCTGCCATGAGTTCTCAACAAGCAAGTCTGTCTCCATACAGTTTTTATTAGTTAAATTTATTCTTTTAAATTTATTCTTTTCTTTTTTAATTATAGTGTTTATTTATTACATCAAGTTACATTTCCATCATAGTGCCCTCTTTCTACCCCTCCTGTTTCCACCCTCCCATCCTCTCCTCCCAATCCCATCCCCCAACTCCTATGATGTTGAGTGTCCCTATAAATCAGCCCCTCTCAGTTCAACAGATATGAGGGCTAAGAGCTTCCTCTTGCACTGGAGGCCTACATGGTAGCACGTCTAGGGCAAATTGTCCCATTGGTATATAACAAAGTCTATGTTCCTGATCTTTTTGGTGTGTTGGTTGTAGGATAGTTATTCTGCACTATATGGCTAAAATCCAATTATAAGTGAGTAGATGCAATGTGCATCTTTCTGAGTCTGTGGTAGCTCACTCAGGATGAGCTTTTTTAGTTCCATCCATTTGGCTGTGAATTGCATGATTTCCTTTTTTTTGATAGCTGATTAGTACTCATTCTCAACTTCATATGGAATAACAAAAAACCCAGAATAGCTAAATCAATCCTGTACAATTAAAAAACATCTGGAGATATCACCATCCCAGATTTCAAGCTGTACTGCAGGGTAATGGCAATAAAAACAGCATGGTACTAGTATAGAAACAGACCAGTGGATCAATGGAATCAAATTGAAGACCCAGAAATGAACCCACACACCTATGGTCACTTAATTTTTGACAAAGAATCCAAAACCATACAATGGAAAAGGGACAGTATCTTCACCAAATGGTGCTGGTCTAACTGGATGTCAAAATGTAAAAGAATGAAATTAGACCCATACTTATCACCTTACACAAAATTTAAGTCCAAGTGGATCAAAGACCTTAACATAAGGCTTGACACACTAAATCTAATAGAAGAGAAAGTGGGAAAAAGCCTCAAACTCATTGGCACAGGAGACAACTTCTTGAAAAGAACACCAATAGCTCGGGCTGTAAGACCAACAACAAATAAATGGGAACTCATGAAACTAACAAAGGCAAAGGACACAGTCATTGAAACAAAATGACAACCTACAGATTGGGAAAAGATCTTCACCAACCCCACATCTGACAGAGTGCTAATATCCATAATTTATAAAGAACTCAAGAAATTAAACACTAAGTAACCAAATACTCCAATGAAAAAAATTTATTACTTTCATGCATATATAATGCATACTGATCAATTCATCCCTAAAAGTCAAGTGAATCAACATTCACAACTTCATGGTGTAAACGTTAACATACAGGTTTGTTATAAGAAAAGATAACTCTGAAATTTCTACCTGGACACCCCATATTAAGGAGCTACACAGTTGAACATAGTTATCTACTCACTTTGTTTTTGTAGAAATCAAAGCCTGTGATTCCAAGTTGCAGATTTTCAGTTGAAAAGACAACTTGGGCTTATGCCTGATATGTCAGAAGAGTAGCATATAACAATAGTTAAATATATTAGATAATTGCATGCAAATACCTGACATAAACATGACTTTATTACTTTGTATGCTTTATTATATTTTGCAATTGCTCATCTAATAATTTGTGTGATATTTCCCAGTTGTGAAATGTCCCTGATTGATAGTGATTAAGATTAAAGGAGAAGATTGCCCTCCTCCCCCAGGTGGTTGTTAGAAAACATCAGAATCATAGTGAGTTGCTGGGTGATCCAAGAGAGTGCCTCTCCCTAGCAATCTTGAGGTTGCATAAGTAAACATTCAACATATAAGACATCAACACACTTATTTGCACTGCAGGTTACTACTCCAAAGTATGCATTCTTTTCAAGGTTTAGAAAATCACAAAGTCAGCTGAGGATGAGGGCAAGGTTATCCCACACTCCGTGATTTTGACCAGGACACTGGCCCTGAATATCCTGGGCCTTCCCTCAACTTAGGGTCTCCCGGGTTCTCTCCTAGCAGCACCATTTGCGCCCCACAGAGTAAAATGTGACCCCTAATGGTAAGACCTTGTTTCTGAGTGGGCCCAGGGAGCTAGAACTGGGCTTTTCCCATCCCAGCCTCCTTCCCATTCCTACCTCCTCCACTACTACCTTCTACGAAGGAGGAGTACCTACAACTTTAGGGTGGCTGTATCCTCGGGTGACCCTGATTTCCTGCCCAGACTTCTGGGGAGGCTATGACAATGAAAAAGAATGTTCAGAAGAAAGTTCAGAAAAGCAGATCACTGGAGACCCTTCTCGCTACTGAATCTCCAGCCCCATCCTACCTGTGACTCCCAAACCCCAGCTGGACTCCAGATCATCAGAGGCCCTCCTCACCTCAAGACATTCTCCCAAATTTTCTTCGTATCTTAATAAAAAGGGGAACAAGCATGGGCTTTCGTCCCTTGCCAAACCTGCAGCAGACCCCTGGGCTTGCAATGTACAGTGGTCAAGGCCCTGCCCTCTCCCGGCTCAGTTCACTACATTTGGCCACATTGGTATTGATCTTTGTATATTGATACAAAATTAAGGGTAACACTTATTAAAGGTATTGTACCTAGTAATGCTTAAAAATGAAATGTAAAGTTTTGGCCTCTGGTTACCAACTGCCATAAACTGTTTAGGATAATTAAGAAATGGAAACTAATAGTTATGCAAGCATGTCATTTTGTTAGTTACTATGACAATCTATCACAGTTATTTTCTAAGCTATTCAGAAATCAAGTTGCTAAGAGACAAGCAACATTTGCTTACCTAATATAAGAGATAGATAGAGCATCTTCAAAAACCTCAAGAGATCTGCAAAATATGGCATTCAAAGAAGTTTTTGTAACGTTAGATTTTTTTTATATCGAGACATGTCAGCTCCTGACAGCACCCCCATTCTACTCCAAGTAGAAGATGAGCATCGAAGAATCTCCAGTGGGAGATGGTTGAATTGGTGGTAAGCCTTTCTCTTGGCAAGAAAAACCCCTTGCCTCAACTTGTCGCATCCCTCTCGACCAGCAAGAACGACGCAACTCACAAAAGCTCTTCTCAAGCAGTTTATTCAGGTCCCTTGAAAACAGTCTTCCGAACGCCCGGGCAGACCCAACCCACAGGCTAAATACTATATGAACAGCCAATCAAGTAAAGCCACGTGGTGCTATCTTAGAGGCCCACGTATGCGGAAGCAAGCCAGATCAGCGGTCTTAGCCAAATATGGACTTGTTTACCACAGAGAGCGCTCACCATCGTGCTGGTGGAAGGCAGAAACTGGCGCCATTTTTAGGGCGCGGCACGTCACAGCTCTCTACAGTTCCTCCTTTTTTATTTTTTCTAAAGTTGGTAGAAGTCCCTGGAAAGGCTTTGAAATCCCCCTATCTGGAGATCTCACGGCAGGCCTGAGCCTGTAGGAGGGCGGTGCTCAAACTCTTACCCATCTCTGGGTCAGCCTCCCCACTTGGGGCTGCCCTGTCTCAGGTGGCCAAGACTTACCCGTCAACTCCGTCATTGACTTGCCAGACCCTAACACCCATGGAACGAATACCTCAGTGGGCAGGGACTATGCTCAGTGAAGATTTAAGCCTTCATGGCAGCAAGCCATGCCTGAGGGGACTGGTCCGCCTCAATGGCGACAAGGGCTTGTATAATCATGGCTGCATTACGCTTCTGTGTGGCTCTCATCTTGTAGATGCACCATAGGCAAACCAGAGAGGCTAGTATCATCAGTATCGCCAAAGAGCCTACGCCCACCCACTCCTTAAGATGATCCATAGCCATCTGTATCCAGGAAGTCAAACCAGTAGCCAGGCTCAGATCCACCGAGTAGAGTTGATGTGGACTATTGTTGCTCTCAGCTCACTCATTAAATTTTCAAATTCAGCCGACCAATCCTGTAAGAGGAATTCTGACAATTGTCTAGACAGATTAGCAGCCTTTGTAAAATTTTGATACTGCACCGAAGTAACACACAAACCTTGCATTTTCCACTCACACCCCAATTGTGCTAGTTGCCAAAGAGTATCAATCTGTTCTTGTATTAAATCTATGCGTTGATTAACTATCATAAGGCCTCCTTTGAGATGAGAATTCATAGAGGTCTGAGTATCCAATGCCTGTGCTACAGTGGCTGAGATGTTATTCAGGGCATTGACAGTCTGTATAGAACTAGACAAGGCAATAGCTGAGGCAGTAGCCCCCACAGCAGCAATAGTGATGGCAGTAACAATAGCTGCAGTGATGACAAAATCTCTTTTAAACCTGAATAGCATCATGGTATTAGGGGCCTCTACAGGAACTGGTACATATCGAGGCATTCTAGTCACCACAGCCACAGGAAAGGCTGTGGCATTCCAGCATAGGGCATAAAAACATATGCCCGGAGTGCATACTAATTTTTCTTCACCCAAGGATTCACTCTCATTACTTACAATCCACAGAAAAGGAGGCCAGAGACACACTGGTGAGGCTGAAAAGGTCTTATTGCGGTAAGAATGAAACGAAGAATTCCAAGTACCAGAGCCACTACTGCTAGAAAAATCCAATTTGGTAGCGGACCCTAGGGAAAAATTACCTCTTTGATAAATTCCTTCCCCAAGCATAGTGACAGGTCACAAGTCCATGCAACTTCCATTTACACCACACAAGAGCCACAAATCAAAATGATTGGTGGCAGTCTGCTGAGGATCCCTAGTAGATATATCAAGCATTCCTGTACAAGACTTACTCACTATATTACTAATCATGGGGCTAAAGGAAAAATAATCTTGTTGAACCCAAACTGATCTGCGCTCCTGACATCCAGTCCAGGGAAAAGGTCCTTCCTCTCCTGTGGATCCTCTACAAAAAGGTGCCCAGCGTGGCTGTCTGGGGGGGTCCCAGTCAGAGATGTATGTGGGCCACCATCCTTCAAGGCGAGAACCGTTGCCCGAAAACAAACCACTACCCCTACCCCCAAACCTCAGTTGTAGTAAAAAAATCTGCTGACTGCTGAGACAATTTAATGCGTTCTTTATCATCTGACCTATGGAAGCTCATTAAAAAGCACAGACTACCCTTCAAACTGACATTTCTATTACCCTCTATAGGGCTTTTCTGATCATCAAAGGGAAGGTAGGGTAAGCCTAAGCTTCTATTACTGCTAAATAAGCGTGGAAACACAGTTGCATCATGTCTGACCGGCATCGACTTTGGGAATATCGACAGGATCCCCCATCTCGGCTCGGTCATTCCTGACATACTCACTGCTACTATCACCAGGATCTTTAGGAAGGTCTTCATGACGAATCTTCCTCACAAGGCATTCAGGCACCCACACTGGATCCTGTTGATCCTGAGGAAAAACACAAACAGACCCTCTCGCCCATGTTAGCACGGGGTCAGGCCCTCGCCAAGAGCCTGTCAAAATATCCTTCCACTTCACCATGCCTTTAGGTGGACCATGAGAATCCTGATTTCTGTCTGCTGCTGAGCGGCCTTGAGCATCCAAATTGAAAAAATTTAAAGTAAATAAGGCTAAAGACATTCTCTCCTTGGGGATACAGCCTTGGCCTATTCCCCCTTTCTGTTTTTACAAACATTCTTTCAAGGTGCGATGAGCACGCTCCACAATTCCTTGTCCTTGAGGATTATATGGTAATCCGTGATTAAGCTGTACCTCCATCTGGTTACAGAAGGAGACAAAGGACTGAGCCGTATAGGCTGGTCCATTGTCCATTTTTAGCTGCTGTGGTTTTCCCCATGCAGCCCAGGCTTCTAAGCAATGTCCTATGACATTGCGAGCCTTTTCTCCACTCATAGGTGTATCATGTATGATACCTGAGCAGGTATCCACAGATACATGAATATATTTTCAGGTTCCAAACTCTGAAATGTGGGTAACGTCCATTTGCCAGATTTTGAGTGGCATCAACCCTCTAGGGTTCACTCCCACAATGGGAGGATGATGATGAATCACACACTGAGGACAGTCCAAAACCACTTGTCTAGCATCTGCTCTAGACAAATGGAATTTCTGCTGTAGAGTTTTTGCATTTACATGAAATAATTGGTGAAACTGTCTGGCTTGGTCCAGGAATGAGCTCCAAAAAATGCATTCCATCCTAGTCCATTGATCAACTTTATCATTACCCTCACTTAATGGTCCAGGTAATCCTGTATGTGCTCTGATATGTTGAATATAAAAACACCTTTTTCTCTGCCAGATTACAACTTGTAACTCTTGTAATAAGGCACATACAGTACTACTATTCTTAATAGGACCTGCTAATTCTAATACTTTCACTGCATTGACCACATAGATTGAATCTGAAATCAAATTGAATGCAAATTGACATCTTTTAAACACCTTAATCACTATTTTCAACTCTACTATTTGGGGGGAGCCCGGTTGAAATTGACATAACACGGGCTCTTGTCTTTCTATCAAATAGGCTCCACAGCCTGTCTTTGAGCCATCAGTAAACACATTTGGTGACCCTTGAAGTGGTACTACTGAAGTAACCTTAGGGAATATCACTGGGTGCTCCTTAAAAAATTATAGCAATGGATGCTTAGGATAATGATTATCAGTAACTCCTTCAAAGCTACATTGCAATATTGCCCAATCATCTACAGTGCCACACAAAATCTTAACTTGATGACTGGAATAGGGCACTATTATACTGGCAGGAGCAACTCCAAAAGACTGCAAGCATTGTTGGATACCATTCAAGGCTAAAGCAGCAACTGCAGTGGGATAATGTTCTATGGATTTTTTTTGGAGAAATCTTTGAATAGGTCCATAATAATGGTCTGTCCTGCCATAACAATCCTGTAGGTTGACCATAGGTGGCAAATATGCACAATACAATGGGCTGTCCTTCCTGCCATCTCTTTAGGAAGGCACTCTGTACCTTTCTTCCACTTTACGTAAAGCTTTTCTTGCTTCTCCTGTTAACTGCCTAGGAGAATTAAGTGCTGAATCACCTTTCAAAATATCATATAGGGGTCTTATTTCATAATTGGTAGCTTTAAATAGCCTCTTACCCAATTGATATCTCCTAACAACCTTTGAAAATCATTTAGAGTCTTTAAGTTATCTTTTCTTTTCTCAATCTTTTGAGGTATTATCTTTTCAGGTCAAACCTTTGCTCCTAAATAATTAATCACATTTTCCTTTTGAACCTTATCAGGAGCTATAAACAACCTTTTCTTTTTTAATAATTGAACTAATTCTTCATAGGCTTGATCTAACATTTGTTCACCCTTAGCTGCCAGTAAGATATCATCCATATAATGAACACATCTCAAATCTGGAAAATTCTTTCTCAAGGGAGCAATGGCTTCCCCCACATACAGTTGGCACATAGTGGGGCTGTTTGCCATGCCCTGAGGTAACACTACCCATTCAAACCGCTGATCAGGTTCCTCATGGTTACAGGATGGAACAGTAAATGCAAATCTCTCACTCTTTTTGGCACACAATGTGATGGAGAAAAAACAATCCCTTATATCTATAACTATTATGGGCCATGAGGCTGGCAAAGATGATAAAAGTGGCAAGCCGCATTGCACTGGGCCCATGATCTGCATTTGTTGATTTATGGCACGCAGGTCATGCAATAATCGCCATTTTCCAGATTTCTTTTTAATGACAAAGATAGGTGTATTCCAGGGAGATACAGATGGTTTTATATGCTTTAAAGACATCTGTTCATCCACCAACTCTTTGGCCGCATTCAATTTTACAGAGGAAAGTGGCCACTGAGGAACCCATACTGGGTCCTCCGTCTTCCAAGTTATGGGAATGCCCTCCTCAGTGGCCCCTAGGAAAAACCCAGGCCCTGTCTCTTTTGTCTTTGCTGCATAGATATGGGAATCTTCCGTCCCTGCAAATATTTTCCTATTCCAAAGCCTGGAGCATATCCCATATTTTGCATCATACGTTGGGCTGAATCAGATTAATCATTACTCAATTTAAATCCCATATCCTTTAAAAGGTCTCTTCCCCAAAGGGAGATAGGGAGCTCAAGTACATATGGCTGCATTTCTCCTGAGTGGTTTTCTTGGTCCTGCCACTTTAATAATCTTGCACTCATATCTGGAGTCTTAGCATAACCCAGGCCTTGAAGTGTTTGAGAAGAGGCTTGTACAGGCAAACCTGAAGGCCAGTCTTTCTTTGCTATGATACTCCTATCAGCCCCAGTATCCAAAAGGCCCAGGATCTTTTTACCATCAACTTTTAACTCCAAGACAGGGCGTTGGTCCAAATCCAAGGAGAGAAAAGTCAGATCCATGCCCATGGACCCAAAACCATCTTTTCCTCTCTCTTGATCCTTTGCCTCATAGCGATCATGTAAGCTCAGCAACATGATCAACTGAGCAATTCTATCTCCAGGAGAGATAGCTGTTATACCACGGGGGAGGCTACCATGACCTTAACCACTCCTGTATAATCTGGATCTATAGCCCCAGGATGGACAATAAGTCCTCTCAAGGCTGATGATGACCTCCCTAACAGCAAACCAACTGTACCAGGTTCAAGGGGTCCTTTAAAATCTGTTTCAATTAACTGGACCCCCATTTGGGGCGTTAATACGAGTCTGGTGGTGGAGCAGGGGTCCACCCTCCTTGAAAACAGTCTTCCGAACGCCCGGGCAGACCCAACCCACAGGCTAAATACTATATGAACAGCCAATCAAGTAAAGCCATGTGGTGCTCTCTTAGAGGCCCACGTATGCGGAAGCAAGCCAGATCAGCGGTCTTAGCCAAATATGGACTTGTTTACCACAGAGAGCGCTCACCATCGGGCTGGTGGAAGGCGGAAACCGGTGCCATTTTTAGGGCACGGCACGTCACAGCTCTCTACATCAACTGTAGACAGGCTGCTGTCCAAAAAGGACAAAACTTGGAAGCAGGTAAGTCGATAGCTTAGATCTGCCAAGACAGGGTAGGTAAGTCCTTCATAATTCCTGCTTTATAATCAATGTCTGTCAGAGAAACGGGGCCAAATGGCTGAAGATTGATGCTGTAACGTATGGAGAGAAAACAGGAACTGTCCAGGCAGCCACTTATATGTCATTTCTTAGTCTTGGAAGCTGCTGGCCTTGCACTCCCTATATATCAGATATATTTATCCCTCTCAGGTCTGTGAGGTAGTTGAAGAATAGATATCTAGAGTCTCATAGTCAAGAAGATATTTTTAAAATTGTGAGGCAAGCTAGTATGAAAGCTGAGTTAGATATAGAACTTTAAACACATGGAGATGGTTAGATAGTAGAATGTTAAAGTCAAGTGCCAAATGCATATGGACATTGGGAATGTATGCTAAGCCATATATTCTCTCATAATTGTGGCCTATTTACTTCTGTTGTTTTGTATTGTATTTATAGTTATAAGGGAAAGAACCATTTGTTGGATTGAAAGGGAGAGCTGTTGGGGGGGGGAAGAAATACCTTAAACTAAAAAAAAAAAAAATGGGGGTTGAGGGGGAGGAAAGTTGGAAGGGTGGGACTGGGGGGGCAGTAGGGAGGGGATTGTGATTGAGATGTAACTTGAAGAAATAAAAAATAAATTATTAAAAAAAGAAACAAAATCACAAATTTATGAGTTAGGAAAAACAGCGACATAGTCTTCAAGCTCTAGAATTTCATATAGATTAAGCCAAGTGTAGTTATACTGATTCAGAATACATGCATTTGGGCTTCATAAGCATCAGAGCAATAGAACTGTTCATTAATATCAGCTAGATTTATCATGTCTCATATTGGATATGATTAAGATACAAAAGCAAAAACAGAGCAATAATGAGGAAGTTAAAGCCAATGGGAAGAAAGATGGGAATTTCAGTTCAAGGTTGTATCTGCCTAGGGCAGCTGTCACCAAGGAGATGAGTCCATGAGGCACCCAGTCGTCAGTGAAGGATGACTGACAGCACAACATAAAAAGTCTAGAAAAATATACAATGAACTTCAAACTGTATCAAAACTGTAGCCTTCACTGTTCCTGAAGTATCTTTACAGATATGCATTAGTTGTTTTCTCCTCCTTGAACACCTACCTTCATTATTTTAGGCTAAGACCCACATCTTCAACTATTGCCTCAAGAATCATATTCCAGGTGTGAACCCTCTGATCCTTACAGTTAGAAACAAACACATTCCACTGAATTTCAACCAATAACTGGTTTAGTTTAGAAAACCCCCAGCCATTCAAAAGCAATTGTCCAGTGCTGTTGAGACTCAAGAACACCAAGCATGTAACACACTTAATGGGTACTCAACACATATTTGATGTTTCCATAAAATGACTCTCCAAGTAAGTTCTTTGAAGTTCAAAGAATTCCCACACTTTTCAAACAATCAGTGAAGACAAAATTATTTTTATGTTAACATCACAGAGACAGTTTTATTTTCATCCTGTTGAAACATTATAGAGCAAAAGCAATTGGGTAAAATGGCTGTGTCCAGAGAATGAGTAAGGCAAGTGACGAGAAACGTCACTTACCTAGCTCTTCTCCTCACTGTCACTCACTTTAAGAAAATTCAATGCAGATTCTATTGGGGATCATCCACCATAAAATAGCAAAATAATAATAATTTTATGAAATCTTTATCCTGAGCATATGCCTTTTACATAGTTTATGTCAAAAAATCATGTTTTGGTTAAAAAATACTTCTACAATACAAACATTCTATGATTTAAGAGAAAATTTCTGATTCAATAAGCTTCAGGCTCACTTAGTAGCAATTGTCTTATCTTTTTTTTTTATTTAAAGAAACGTCACTAATTTAGCAATCCAAAAAAGGATAAGAACTGTAGTCTAGAAAAAAAGTTACCACATCATTGAAAGAAAGAAACCTGTCCTTTCAAGGAAAGCACCTGATGATGCAAATTATAAAAGTCAATGTTTTGAGTGTAAGATAGAATTTTGGAAACTTATAATGGAAAAACCAAATTCCATTTTGTGCTTTGCACCTTCAAGATAACTGAAGACTTTTATGATTAAAATCAGAAGTAATATCACAAAAGTTAATTTTGGATATTTGATGATAAATTGTTGCCACCATTTATAGCTTCACTAGCTAGTATTTGTTGATCCTCAGAAAATTAAATGCTAAGAGTAGACATTCAAATGGATGATTGATGGAAATACCTGTGTAGAATAAAAGACTAGAGATAGAGAGCCTTGGGACCATACAGAAACAATGATGGTCAAAGGAAGAAGCAAGGAAAACAGACAGGCTTAACAGCATTCAGTTCCACAAGTGTTCCTGCAGTGTGCCAAATGTGCGGTACAAGTCGAAAGTTGAAGATCTGCTTCTCACAGGGATGACAAGGATGAATGATTTCACACTCTTCAACCCTTGACTCTGAGCAAGGGTGGAAAGTAAGGCCTTTGCACAAATGCGCGGGATCTGACAGGGTAATAGCAATGTTGTCAACAAACTATAACCCAAGGTTAGTCCATGAATTGCCACACAACCTTAATGCTGTAATGCAGTGTATTGAAAATTAGAAAAGAATTCAATGCATACGGTCACATAGCCATGATCAGACAGGATTCTCAAACTGAGGAGAGAGTAACATGTCAGTGGTGGGTTGAAATTTCACAATACGACTTGCTTTTCAGTAGCATTTACTTTTTTTTTTTTTTTTTTTTTTGGTTACCAACAATATTCATTTTATTTTTTTTCCTTTATTTTTTATTTCTTCAAGTTACATCTCAATCGCAGTCCCTTCCCTATTCCTCCTCCAGTCCCACCCTCCCACCCTCAACCCCCCATCCTCTTCCCTTTTTTTTTTCTTTTAAGTTTAAGGTATATCTTATTTCCCCCTACAGTTTCCCCTTTCAGTCCAACAAATGGCTCTTTCTCTTATAATAATAAATACAATACAGTACAACAGAGGTAATTAGGCCACAGTTATGAGGGTTAGTTATATGGCTTAACGTACATTCCCAATGACCAGTCCATATGTATTTGGTACCTGACTTTAACATTCTACTATCTAAACATCTCCATGAGTTTAAAGTTCTATATCTGACTCAACATTCATACTAACTTGCAACACAATTTTAAAAGGATCTTCTTAGATGTATAACACTCTCTTGACTCCTAAACAACTCAAAATTTAATTATGAGATTCTATCTATCTGTTCTTCAATCACCTCAGAGACCTGAGAGGGATAAATATATCTGATTTTATAGGAAGTATAGGGCCTGCAGCTTCCCAAACTAAGAAATGACATACCAGTGGCTGCCTGGACATTTTCCATTTTCTCTCCATACATTATAGCATCGATCTTCAGTCATTTGGCCCCGCTTGTCTGACAGACATTGATTGTAGAGCAGGGGTTATGAAGGACTTACCTACCCTGTCTTGGCAGAGCTAGGCTGTCGACTTACCTGTTTCCAGGTTTTGTCCTTTTTGGACAGCATTCTGTCTACAGTTGGAGCAAGGGGCTTTTCCTACCAAGAGCTAGGCTTGCGACTAATTCAATCATCTCTTTCTGGAGATTCTTCAATGCTCATCTTCTACTTGGAGGAGAATAGGGGGTGCTGTCAGGAGTTGATATGTCTTGATATAAAAAATCTAAAGTTAAGAAAACATTTTTGAATGCCATATTCTGCAGATCTCTTGAGGTTTTTGAAGAGGCCCTATCTATCTCTTATATTAGGGTAAGCAGATGTTGCTAGTCTCTTAGCAGGTTTATTTCTGATTAGCTTAGCAAGTAACTATAATAGGCTGTCATAGTACCTAACAGTATGACCGGCTTGCATAACCATTAGTTTGCATTTCTTAATTATCCTAAACAGTTTATGACAGTTAGTAGTAAAAGGCCGAAACATCACATTTCATTTTTTTCTTTACCTCCTAACCCTTCCATCCCATTTCTCTGGAGTGGGGTGTCCTTATATAACAGTCCCTCATCTCAGTTGAGAGGTCGTAAGAGGGCCAAGAGCCTCTTCATTCATTGGGGATCTACGAAGCAATACAATCAGTGAAAAGTGTCTCATTGCCCGGGAGAGAGAACTACTAAACAAACAAATCAATAAGCATACAATAGATAAAAAAGACTAAAAAAATAGAAAAATATAACCAATATATAAAAAATAAATAAAAATTAAAAATAAGAAGTCTATGTCCAAGTTCCCTTTGGTGTGTTAGTTGTAGTATCGATACCTTCTACTATACAGCTAAAATCCTACTATAAGTGAATAGATGCCATATGTGTCCTTCTGAGTCTGGGTTAGTTCACTCAGGATGAGCTTTTCTAGTTCCATCCATTTGGCTGCAAATTGCATAATTTCATTGTTCCTGATAGCTGAATAATATTCCATTGTGTAAATGTTTTTTAACCCATTCTTTGGTTGAGGGACATCTGGGTTGTTTCCAGTTTCTAGCTATTACAAATAAGGCTGTTATAAACATAGATGAGGAAACTTCCTTATGATTCTATGAAGAGGCATTTGGGTGTATACCCAGAAGTGGTATGGCTGGGTCCTGAGGCAGAGCTATACCAAGTTTTCTAAGATATCGCCAGACTGACCTCCATAGTGGTTGCACAAGCCTGCATTCCCACCAGCAATGGAGTAGGGTACCCCTTTCTCCACACCCTCGCCAGCATGTAATGTGATTTGAATTTTTGATCCTAGCCATTCTGACAGGTGTGAGATGGAATCTCAGAGTCGTCTTGAGTTGCATTACTCTGGTGATTAAAGATGTTGAGCATTTCAAAGATTAGTTGGCCATTTCTTCAAGTGTCTCTCAGCCATTAGGGATTCCTCCTTTGTGAATTCTCTATTTAACTTTGTCCCCCATTTTTTGATTGGATTATTTGGTTTCTTGGCATTTAATTTCTTGAGTTCTTTGTAGATTTTGGATATTAGCCCTCTGTCAGATGTGCGGTTGGTGAAGATTTTCTCCCAGTCTGTAGGCTGCCATTTTGTTCAAATGACAGTGTCCTTTGCCTTACAGAAGCTTTTCAGTTTCATGAGGTGCCATTTATTGATTGTTGATCTCAAGTCCTGAGCTGTTGGTGTTCTGTTCAGGAAGTTGTCACCTGTGCCAATTAGTTCGAGGGTTTCTCCCACTTTTTTCTAGTAGATTTAGTGTGACCAGCCTTATGTTAAGGTCTTTGATCCACTTGGACTTAAGTTTTGTACAAGGTGATAAGTATGGGTCTAGCTTCATTCTTTTACAAATGGACATCCAGTTGGACCAGCACCATTTGTTGAAGATGCTGTCCTTCTTCCATTGTGCCGTTTTGGC
>CAJQZJ010033452.1:1304264-1316908 GCA_907164525.1 Lophiomys imhausi | reverse complement strand
CTGTTTCTATACCAATACCATGCTGTTTTTACAACTATTGCTCTGTAGTACAGCTTGAAATCTGGGATGGTAATACTTCCAGATGTTTTTTTATTGTACAGGATTGATTTAGCTATTCTGGGCTTTTTGTTGTTCCATATGAAATTGAGCATTTACTTTTGATTGAGTCTGATGAGGTATCAAATAGAAGCCTCAATGTGAAAAATTGATACTAAAAATATTAGTCTCATTTCCAACCACCTATCCAAGTAAGAAAAGATTGTCTCCAAACAGTATACTTAAAAAAAGAACATGTCTCACCATATGTAAGACTGGAAGTGTCATACATCTAAAAATATACATATAGGAAGCACTAATGAGACTCCATGGGTTTTAACAATAAAATTAGGACTCAAATTTGGGTGTGTACAGAATAGGTAATGTGTCTGGATGGAAATGGGAGAAGAGATGAATATGAATAAAATAAAATATGAAATTCTCAATGAATTAATTAAAACTATTTCAATGTGTCTCTAAGCTACTAAAAAATAATCTAATAAAAGAATTTACCAACATGGTAAAACAAGGTCATGATTTGTAATAATTATTTTTCTGGAAAATAGAGTTAGTTTTCACTAAAACATCTTGTGTCACCACATAGTGAATTCATTGCTATTAATTTACTTAAATGATAAATATTGTCTTTCAAATGCAGTAAGTGTAAATAAATCATTCACTGTTTAACGGATTGTTTTTTATAACTTTAAGGATATAAATTTGGCCTGAGGGGGAAATGTTTGATAACATTTAAAAATCATTATAAACCAAACTAGAGGCAACCACCTGTAATCCAAACAGTGAAGACCCTAAAATAGAAGAATCATGAATTTGAGCTCAGTCAGAACTACACAGCACCTTCAACACCAGCCAAGGCTAGATTATCTCTTTAAAAACTGAAAATAATCTTAAAAGAGATGTATTTCCCTGGTGAAGCACTCAGCTATCTTGGGGGGAGGCACACAGAGAGAGAGAGATTATCAGAGATAAATGTAGAGAATTAAAATCATTGCCTTCAGGTATCCTTGGTACCCATAGTGAGGAAATAAAAAAGAGAACCTGGCATGAGTGACCCCAGAACCAAGAAACCAAAGTTTGGAATTTATCCCCAGCATTTGCTAAAGAGAATTTTCAGATGAATTATATCATTCTCTGACCATTTATAGTATCATATGTCAATAATAGAATCTACTCCAAAGGTTTTTAAAGTTCCAATCAAATGGTAGGCATTCATTAAAATTTAGGACAGTGACAATGACTCAATAAAGCTTACTTTCTCATAGTGATTACTGATAATATAATCGTCCAGATGGTAAGGATTTTCTCCAAAAGGAAACAATAACCACCTGCTCACCTTACATATGGCAGTATGGAGTAAATAATCTCTGAATGTTTCATATAAGAACTGTATAAAGCACTTTTTTAAATTTATAGAAAACTCATGTCTGGTTATTTCAAATTAATTTTTAATCAAATACTGCTGGAAAAAAGGGAAATATTTATATAAAAATTAAGTATCTCAGCCTCTACTTCATCATACAACCATCCACATAGGTGAATGTGTATGCATTCAAGTAAACATGTGCACACACACAGAGAAAGAGAGAGATAGAGAGATAGAGAGATAGAGAAAGAGAGAGAGAGATTAGTTTGAATGAGGCAATGTGGTGGTTTGAATAAGAATGACCTCCAGAGAGTTACATGTCTGAACACTTCGTCCCCAGTTTGTGGAAATGATTGGGAAGTATTTGGGAGGTACAGCCTTGCTGGAAGAGGTGTATGACTGGACATAGGCTTTGAGACATTCCATTCCCACTTTGTTCTCTGCTCTCTGATTGCTGTTGGAGATCTGAGTTCTTAATTATTCCTGTCTATGCTTTTTCTCAACTATGTATCATGGGCTTTGACCCTCTCAAACTGTATCCAAGTAAATGCTTTCTTTTATACATTGCCTTGGTCATGTTTTTATCACAGCAAAAAAAAAAAAAGGAACCAATTCAGACACCTAAACAAAAATACCAGATCTATAAGGCTTACTTGAAATACATAGAAAGATATCTTTGCAATTTTTGTGGATGTAAATATTTCTTGAAACAGACTCCCAAAAGTACTAGCCTTGAAAGGAGCAATAAAGTACATAATCACACACTTACATAAAGTGCATAGAATACATTTAATCAAAACTAAAGGTTTCTTCATATCCAAAGTAGATTCAAAATTCATGCTGTACACTGGAAATATTAATAATATACATATGTGCCTTCAAAATAGTGTTAAAATGTATAAAGCATTCAAAAATGAACTGCAAAA
This sequence comes from Lophiomys imhausi, assembly GCA_907164525.1. Classification (NCBI taxonomy): domain Eukaryota; kingdom Metazoa; phylum Chordata; class Mammalia; order Rodentia; family Muridae; genus Lophiomys; species Lophiomys imhausi. The sequence continues at coordinate 1,314,562 of CAJQZJ010033452.1, read as the reverse complement.
AACGTATTTTTACCTGTCCAAATGACATGAACACATTTATATTATAACAACATAGTACATGTGGTTGATAATAAATACATGATAGCTGCTCAACATTTATAATAATAACCTTAAAATTCTAATAACACAGGATGTTATTGAGTACAGAGAACAACCAAAAATTTCTTGTGCTACTACTGTGAGTGTAAAATGCTGTTCACAATTGAGAGCAAGCTTGGGTTACAAGGCTAAACCCATGAAACCAAAACATATGTCCCGAAAAATAAATGTTTCTGAACCTTTGAAAGGCAATTGTGCAATCTACAAAACCTAAGACCCTAGATTCTGTACAACTTGAAGTAAAAACTGAGTCACTCGTTCCATTGACTGCATGTTCCAAATCGTTGGGCACACGTCCACAGAGTAACACAATCATATATTATCCCTCCATTCCATACATAGTTAGTAGTGTCAATAGCGTGAGAAAGTTTTGAGAACCTGCTATATGTCAGACATCCATGAAGAAATACATGTGAATAAACACCCACGATTAACAGCAAACTAAAAGAGAAGCAGAAAGTATAGCTACCATTTGACAGATGAGAAAATTAAGTGTAAAGCACAGTAAATATGGACATAGTGAACAATCAAGTGATCTTTCTCAATGTGTCAGTCAACAAATTTACTACATAGTAAATATTTGTTGAACCCATTATATTTGAAGGTTCTAGAAATAAAATAACAAAACAAATAATCAAAGTTTCTATTATCAGAGACCTTATTTCCAGTATAAAACACAGATAATTTATGAAAAATTATTTATTTATAATATAATAAACAATGACAAAATATGAACAGTGATGACATATATTAAAAGGCAGCTTTAGCTGGGTAAGATAATCCTATGCAACCTCCTACTCAATGAATCAATTGTTTATACCTAATGGACTGAAAGAAGGAAGCTATCCAAGCACATAACTAGAAGAAAAGAAATCCAGTTTGGTGATAAATGATTTATGTGAATATTTGTTATGTCAAAAAGCTAGAAAGGAAGTAGGAGAGACAAAGTCTGACCCGAGAAGGAAAGAGAGGTAGACCTCATAGTTAAAAGATTCCTGGTGCATACTGCATAGAACATTATGGATATCTTGCTATAAATATTAGAAGCTTGAAAGCCATTTAGAGAGGAGCATGTCATGCCCATTCTGAAGAGTTCAGAATCAGATGAGGCTGAGCAAGAAACACTGGGGAAATCACTGCACTAATATGCAAACCAAAAGGGATAGTTGTAGTAAGAATCAAGAGAAACGATTGCATTTAGTGTGTTTTTTAGACATGGGCAATGGGGTTTTTGATTCATGGTCACATAAAAGGTGTGAATCAGGGATATCACAGATGCCTTGGCATATTACTGTTCTCCTTCTTTATTTACTCGCCATAGAAGAACAAAAATTCATGTTTATTTTTAACTTCCTAATAGGGAAAATAACAAACATAACAACCCCTCACTGTTATGGCGAGCTTCTATCTCTAGGGGAAAAAGGAGCTTTTCCAGTGGTACTGTTTTAGATTAGTGGGAAGGAAAGTCCAGCCTATGACAATATAAACACAAGGAAAACCAGACTTTGTCAGAACTATACTCTGGGTGTGACCTGGGCAACCAAAGCAGCCTATTATATTTCCTTAAATATAAAACGGACATAAAAACTATTCTATTCAGCAAAATGGGTGAGAGGAGAATATGGGATGGCAGTGAACCAAGACTATAGATTTATGAAAAAGCAGAAGGAAATTTGATAATGTGCAAGCTGGTCGAAAAGTCAGTTTAAAAACAAAAACAAAAAAGGTAAATGGGCGTTCTATTTGGATGGCCTAAGCTTCTCCTAGAAATTACAGCTTATTGAATTATTAAATGAAACCCACAGGCAGTAAGCAACTGCTTTCAGCTTGGAATTAGGGCCTAGTATACCCTGGTTAAAAGTCTATAGGACTTTTTTTTTTAAATAAAAGTCTATAGAAGGCAAGGAAGGCCAAAGACCTAATAAGGAAGTTTCTGATATTGTTTTTTCTAATTACACACGATGTCTCCATCAAACCTCCACATGCACAGTTACATTTATACTCATACATTAGTGTTGCCATGAGTTTTAGCCAAATTTCTTCTTTCTCCACTGTAAATGTTAACAGATTCATAATTGACCATATTGCTGAGAAAAAAATAGTACTGCTTAATGCTCATACATAAACTAGACTTCTCCATCACCTAGTCTGGGGCTCAGAGAACATTTCCAGAGAAGGGCAGAATTTAAGAATTGAAGCAGGGACTGGATTAAGGGAGAAACTGTCTTTGCAGCAGAAAGTCATTCTTGATCTTACAGAAGTGACATTATTGGCACAACAGATATGCAGGATGGGCCTGTCAATAATATCCTGCTGTGGGGGTAAGAAGGACCTTTAAGACCCACCCCACACCTATGGACAGATTAGGATAAATGAGTGAGGGGTGCCTGAGGCCCTACCTCTCCCTGGTTGTCTATAGACACCTAATGTTTGCTGGGCAAGGGACATTTTCTTCAATGGTATTTCCACTAGTAAGGGCCCTGTGCTGCTTAAATATTCCTGAATCTACGCTCCTATAAACAATCTTGGGTCATTGAAACTGAAACTCATTGGGTCATTCCAAAGAAAAGAAATCAAGGAGAGGAGGGATAGGAGGAGAGATGAAAGTAGAAGGACCAGATAGAAAGAGAAAGAGGATCAGAAGGGGTAGGGAGGGAGTGGGAAAGATGATGGGGTGGATATGATTTAAAATATGTATATATATATATATAAACATATATATGAGCATGCCATAATGTAACTCATTATTAAATACAATCAACATATGCTAATGGAATTTTTTAAACTTGTAAAAAATCCCCACCTTGCACAGTCATAAATTTACTGTGAAGATTAAGTGAAATGAAGTGGATAAAAGTACTTTAATCATATTGCTTCTCTGTCAAACACAATAAAGATTCTTTTTCCTCTCTTTGTTCTCTTTGTGTATCCATGCAGTAGGTCTCTTGTTATAAATACTTCATGACCTAAGTTGCAATATGCTTTTGATCAAGATTTATTTGAAAAATGTCAGATATCAAAGACTGAGAGGAAGAATTTCAAACCTTCAAACAAATTCCTGCTCAGGTTGGAGAGAGTCATTAAAATTATGAACAATTTCATCCAAGGAAAAATTCCAAGTTTGGGATGTAGAAGAAGGACCGTCCAGTAGAGTAGTGCCTCCACACTTCTGACCCTTCTTATACTCAATGAATCATTTGGTAGTGGTTACCAATGTGCTCTGTGAGCCTCTTTTCTCTGGAGTCTCTATCTTCTCTGTTATGTTTTTAGCACCTGAAATTAATAATGTATCAAAACATTATTGTCAGGAAAGAAGTTCCAAACCCTCACAGACCTTCTCAGGAACAGGTTTGTGGTTTGTGTGTCCTCTGAGATTTCTGAGTTAGCTGTTTTAATATGTTGTATTCATCAATCTAAGATGAAAAGATTCCAATGACAATTAAATTTTTCTGGAGCAGTAAGAGGCAGAAGCAAGGTCTGAAGCATCTATTCACCATACTAAAAAAGCTCAAGGAATTATGCTCCACAATCCATTTCAGGAGAAGAGGAGAGACAACCATTTGCTGAGGTGGTTCTGGCTTCGCACAGCGGATACCTCCTCCACCTGCCCTCACTGAATTGCTTATGAGAGTCTACACATTTGGGTAAAGAAGTTTTTTTTTTTTTTAATAGTTGCAGAGAAAATGCTGCTTTTCTATACATCATGTTTATCTGGTTGGTTCCGTTTCATTTGCTCTTAGCATATATCTGAGAGAAAATTACTCAGAAAGTTGAAAAATGAAGATGAAAGAAGGCAGCTCTTTAATAAGTATGAAAATATAAGTTGGGGTGCTTGAACACATATGCCTTATCACAAATTGAGGACTTTCTAAAGTAATAAAGTTGAGGCAAAGCAGAAAAAGAGAAAGTGAAAAGGGTTACAGAAGGAACTACTGTGATTTGAATGGACAATGCCCCCCATACACAAGTGTGTTTGAACACTTAGGGAGAATCTTACAAGTTTCTATTGTTTGCATACATGTCTCTGGGAAACATGAAACTGTTTCTTCATCTAACTCTCAAGGTTGCCATCTATTCTCAGGTGACCTAACAGTGCATTGTGAAATTTGTATTAATTGAGTTCATTCTGTGGGTTACCTGACACTGTAATCCCCAATCGATACACCATCTTATAAAAGAAAACTTTGCAATATCCAACTAAGCAGGAATGAAACAAAATCAGGCCAAATGCTTCCCGAAATCCGATATTGCTGGCCTTTCTTATCACCAACAAGAATAGTTAATCTTCATTAAGGATATTTTTATTTTTTTGCTTTTAAGCCTTATAGGTTTCCTCCCTCCCTTCTGCTTCATTTTAACTTGACTTTTCCTAGTGATGTATGTGAAAGCATTTCTTGGGGGAGGCGACAGGATCTCCTGTCCAGACTTGCCTCACCCATGCTATGTAGCTGAGGTTGTTTTGAACCACTGTTGCTCCTGCACCCAGTTCCACTTGTGTGGATCACCACCCCCAAGCTTTTGCTAAAAATTTAAGTTTCACAAAAAGCAGTGTGAAGGTGTTCTCTGTGCTGAGTCAAAAAATTATGCAAGTCAGCAAAAGTATAAAAATTAAAAACAAATTGTTACCATCTGACAAATATCTGAGGCATGCAAGTCCATCAAGCCTCTCTAAGGAGGCTCCAAACCAGCCACTGAAAGAACCTCCTCTTCTGTGGCTTTCTCCCCTCCAGGAGCATTCCTGAGAATTACCCCTTAAGACTAAGTTAAAACCACATATTAACCATAAATAGATAAAACAGAGAAAGGTGGCAGGATATGGCATGTAGATGTGGGAATCCCATACCAAGGCTTCAGCCCATCCCAGTACTGTAAACAAAGCACAGTAATAGGGAGGATCTCAACCTCTTAGTAGCAGGAGCCTAAGCAGGGTTCACACATTTGTAGAGGACCTTCCAATTGCCTCTCTCAGTACCAGACACAAGTACCAAATACGGGCTGACCCTTACCTAGGACAGCTGAAAATGCTTCTCCAGCTCACTCATCTTCCTACAACTGTAGTCCTCCTGAGGGACACAGCCTCACTACTCCCTGACTACAAAATGAGAACGGAGACTTTGGTTCACAAGAAGCTTTGGATGAAACCATATGGATGTAGTTGGTAACCTTTGCCCCATATGGTCCAACACAATTGATGTGCTCAAAGACCCAACCACAGAAGTTTAACTGAATTTTAGTGTTCTGCTGAGAATGAACTCATCTTCCTGAAGCCTGACTTTTGACTGAGTTCTTCTATCACCAAATTCAGTCTCTTCCCTGGATATAGTTTTGACCTGGTTTTCTTATGAAGACAGGACTCTGCTTCTCAGAATAAGCCTTTCTTTCAGGCATGATCCCGAAGTGGCAACTGTGACTATTTCCTGGTCACAGCCTTTAACATTCCACTTTCACAGCCACAGTCTTCATCTTTGACAAGTTCATCTAAAAATGAATTGCACGAAGCCCTGCATTTGTGCTTATATCCACACATCCTTTAATGTTATTGCAAATAAGCTTAATTAGTGGTCACTAACCACTTATTTTTTGCCAAGAGCTGATTTAGGAGAACACACAAATACAAACTGTGTAAATTCATCTGTGCCTTCAAATAGTTCAGACAAACAGTGGGAGAAAATAATATAAAATCAGAGAGAACTGACCACTGCACTCCAATGAGTGGATAAATAACTTCTTATGTGAACAGCCCTGGTAAGAATTATTTCAAAGAGGTATCTATGATCTAGTTATTACAGAATGTGTAAACAAAATTTCCTGGAATAGGGAAGAACATACCACTTGTGTGACATTCTTTCTACCTGCAGGAAGCACTTGTGACTTCCTAATGGCTGTCTCTGAATACAGAAAGTCAAAAATGAATGCAGAAGAGTCACATTGTCCCTCACATTGCAGAACTTGTATTACAGAAGATGTTATATATTATTTTTGTGGTGATCAGAGGCCCACATATACATTAAAAATACTCCATATTTTTCCTTTATTTATTTTACCATCCCATTCACAGCCCCGCTCCTCCCAATCCTAACCTCCCACCCCCTTCCCCTTTTCCAATCTCCTATTCATCTCAGAGAAGGGACCCCACACAACCAACTTTATGTTACAACAGAACTTTATGTTACAACAGAACTAACTGCCTCCTCTTCCACTGAAGCATAACTAGGGAAAGTTATCCAATGGTATGCAACAGAGTCTATATCAGAGACAGCTCCGGCTCCAATTGCTAGGGGGTCCACATAAAGACCAAACTGTCAGCTCCATGGGTGTAGGGTACTTGGGTTCAGTTCATGCATGATCTTTAGTTGATGGTTCAATCTCTGTGAGTCTCCATATGCCTAGGTTAGTTGCCTCTGTTGGTCTTGTTATGTAGATTTTTGTCCCTTTCCAATGTTTCTGTCCTTCCCGCAACTCTTCTATAAGACCCCCAGGTCCAATGCTTGACTGTGGGTCTCAGCATCTGTTTCAATCCTTTGATAGGTACAGCCTCTCAGAAGACAGTCATGCTATGCTCCTGTCTGCAAGCGTAGCAAAGCATCATTAATAGGCTCAAGGGTTGGCTCTCTCCCATAGAGTGATTCTCAAATTGGGCCAGTCATTGGCTGGCCATTCCCTCAATCTCTGCTCCATCCTTATTCCTGCATATCTGATAGGCAGGGTAGATTTTGGGTGGGTGGGTTGATGTCCCCCTCCCCCATTGGCAGTCCTTCCTGGCTTTAGAAGGTGGCACTTCAGACTCTGTATCTCCCACTGCTAGGATTCTCAGCTAAAGTCAGCCACATATCCTTGCAGGAGCTCAAAGAAGCTAAGTAACATGGAAGGTACAAGGTAGGATGCTTGAATCTCACTCAGAAGGGGAAAAATACAGATATCAGAAATAGATGAAGAGAAGGAAGTGGGTGGGAGAGGGGATGGGGAAAGGAATGAGGGGGCATCAGGTGGGGGAAAGCAGGGGTTGGAGGTGGAAGGACTGGGAAAGAGAAGGAAAGCTGATTGGGGCGAGATCTCTGGGACAAAATTATCTTATCCAAGGGAAGTTGTGTGGTTCAAAATGTCATCATGTCATTTGTTGTATTGACTTGGGTATATAACATCTTCTATTTCATGCCCAGTGGCTCAGACAGTGACTATAAGAAAACCACCTTTTTGAGATCCTGATCACACTCAGTGGGAAACAATATTTTCCTGTCTACTCACCTTCCTTCTTTTAGTCGCTCTTTATTAGAGTCTGTCCTCAGAGACTGTACTTTGTGATATTTCTCATGATTTCTTTAACTTGTTATTCATTTTGCTTACATTCCTCTTTTATCCAAAAAGGACCACCCTATGCACATTCTCCCACAGCACAATCAGTCTCAAAGTTTTCTGACATCGTTGCCATAATAGTTTGATGGTCTATACAGAAGTGTGCCATAGCTCATCCCCTCACTATTTTCTCATTGTTTTAGAGACTTCAGCTAAATCAACTTAGCATATGTAACATATCAAGGTAGGGCCACCATTTGATATAAAATCCATATAATGGCTACTAAAAGAGAGCTGTGCAAATCAAAACTTCATACACTTTGATCTGAAGATCAAGGGAAGACTAAGTGGTCATATAACTTCTTGGAGTTCTCAGCTAGTGAGGAATATTGATTTAAATTACACTCTAAGGGGAAAGGATTAGATTGGGTTGGGTAAGGACCACTCTGGGCAAAGCTGCTAAGAAGTACCCAATGAAAGTGTGGTATGTCACATGACTTCATGGCCTCTTTCTGGGAGCTCGGAAGAAGAGCATTTGGCTCCGGGAGTATTCCCCACTAGCCCTCATCTGTTGGCAAGATAATCTGTGCCATCAGTTTGAGTCTTCACCCTAATCTGAGGAAAATATAAGTATGAGGATGAAGGAATTAAGATATTTTATGATTCTTACTTTTCCAACATGTGTGTGGAATGGGAGGCCACTGATATGCTTATCAGTAGAATCATGTAAGGTCATACTATTCTACTATTAATAGGAATACTGTGATTGTTCAAAGAGAAAAGTCCATCTCATGTAGCATTAAATACTATTGAACAAAAGTGTATCTGTACATGTGATGACCATGCTGTTTTATGGATATGAAGCCAGAGTATTTTAATAGAGTGGGTGAACAACAATAACAGATCCTTGGGACGTTTTCCTTTGAGCTGTAGCTCACCCCAGTCTCCCTCAAAGCAAGGAAAGAATAGCAAACAAGCAATCCATTAGGAGTAAGTTCAGAGGAGATCAGAGAGACTGTGTTAGTGTTCACATCCTGGTTGCAACATGCATAAATAAACTGAGCTTCTCAATTGATATACATCCCAAGATGGCTGGAATTGGCTATTGTCATACTTCTGTAGAGGCTTAAAATCTGCAAGAAATATCCTATCACATTAAGCAATACCCCGAAGGGAATGTGGTGTATTTCTCTGGCTACCATATCTGTTGCCTATTATTCACTATTTAGATAGAATTTATAGGTTGATCTTGCTGACATGATTCATAAGCAATGACAGCATTTTATTTAAACCTAATGTCTTCTTTTATGGATTTTCACTTTCCTAGCAGAATCATTCCCATATTCTTTAATATTTTACTCTTGGGGAAGGAAGGGATAGCATAAGAAAAAATATCAATTTATACAGAGAATGAAATATGCTTTCTTCAGGGATTAACAGGCCAGACTCAACAGAACTTGTAGTGGGAAAGTTTGCATTTACACACTAAAAATTGCTGTAGGAAATGCTTCTACAGAACCCAGTTCACGGACCTGGGGGGCAGGGCAGAGAGACACAAGTACTTCGGGGCTCTGCATCCACAGTGTGTAAGCAGACCCTGACAGCACCAGATGGAAGGAAGAATTATGCTGTTCTTATATTACTATTTTATTTATATTGTTTTTAAATACACTGTTTAATTATTTGAGAATTTTTATGTATGCAACTTACTGTTATATTTGCAATTCACTCCTTCTAGAACCACTTCTACACCATTAATCCCCTCCCAACTTCACAGCTACTTTTATTTTATTTTATTTTTAGAATTCACCAAGCCCCATTTGCTCTGCTCATACATGCATGGGTATGGAACCATGCAATGAAATGGGATGGACTTACCAGAGGCTACTCCTCTCTTACCAGCTACCAACTTTTGATAATTAATCAGCAAGGAGAACTCATAATGTCCTCCCTGGACCATGCCAAAATGATGACTGACTTGTTCTTATACAGACTATGCAAAGAATCACAGCTGCTCTGAAATCATGGGGACAATAATTCCATCATGTCCACAGACACTGTTTTGCCCAATTCTGTCCAGTTACTGATCTTTCAAAAATTTCTACTTCCTTTTTCACAATGGTCCCTGAGTATTGAGGGAAGGAGATGATATATAAATGTCTGACTTATGGGTAAGGAGTTACTTATTCTCTGCACTTTGATCATTAATGAGTATCTCTGTTAACCACTGTCTACTGTAAAAAGAAACATCTCTGACGAAGTCTACAACCTGCACTATCTATGGATATAGAGATATGAATACAGATGTAGTTCAGTTAGCGAAATAAGTGTAGCAAATTGACCCTCGAGGCCTATGGGCTCCATATCCATTGACCGTGGTTGAATTGACATGGCAGACATGCAGAAAGCAATTAGTTATTCCTACAATATTTGTGCCATGACTACATCTATGGACAAATCTAATCAGGCTGGTTGTTACTGTAGCTCAGAGTTTATAGCTCAATAAGATTATTGTTCACTTTTCTTCCTCAACATCCTAGAGAGGAACTTCAGGTTCTCTGAAGTCTCTCTCTAGGATGTTGAGGAAGAAAACAGCAAGATGGCAGGGAGGAAGCTTCCTGGTCAGCATGAACTGGATCTGTGCATGTCCTGGGACCAAAGTGTGTGATATTCAGCAATAGGATATTACCATTAAGTTCTGATATACAACCAAGAGCAATGGAAATTATTTATATGGTTTTGAAATTTTCCAGGACACTCTGACTCATCTGGCACTCACCTTCTTATCTGACAAACTTTGGCTTCTGAGATAATCATTAATTCTTGTGTGGGATAGATCTACATAGATGGATAGATAAGTAGATAGATAGATAGATAGATAGATAGATAGATAGATAGATAGATAG
>CAJQZJ010033452.1:1245412-1304254 GCA_907164525.1 Lophiomys imhausi | reverse complement strand
TAGATAGATAGATAGATAGATAGATAGATAGATAGATAGATAGATAGATAGAGGATATAGATATGATAGATATAGAAAGATATAGGTAGATATGTGTCATATGTATATATGTGTGTTTAACATGGATTTTATATATGTACATATATATGAGTTTAATATATACTACATATATACATATATATGCATATATATACAACATACACCTATTAAGCTTATAAAATAGTAGGTTTCCAGGTAGCTTTAAAAAAATTCCTTTGAAACAGCCCACATTTACTACCTTACCTTCTCACCTCTCTGTCCACATAAATCTATTTCCTTATTACTTCTTATTTCCATTTCAAATCACCCATATTGAGATTTTTCTTTGGCCTCTCCCCATAGCAGCCTCTTTTTATTTACTGACTTTCATAGGTACTCCAAGTTAAATACACACATCTGAAAATTAGGTGCTAAGATCTTTATATGAGTAAGACTAAGTCGCATTTGTCTTTCTAGATCTAGGTTACCAACTCAGGACAACATTTTCCAGTTCATCTATTTATCAGCAAATTTCATTTTACTTTACTATTATATGTTCATTGTGTTGGGAATTGAACTCAAGCCCATCAAGCATGCTAGATAGATCTTCTATCACTGAGCTGTATTCTTAGATCCTTCCTTTGTAATTTTAAAAGCACAGAATTAAAAGGGAAATTCCTTTAGCTAATTTCATTTACCTACTAATGAGAAACTAGGACTACTTAGAAGAAATATTTTTTCTTTTTTAAAATTTCTTTTAATGTTTATTTATTACTTCAGGTTACATCTCCAACACAGTCCCCTCCTTTCACCCCTCCCAGCCCTGACCCCCACCCTCTCCCCCTTCTTCCAGAACTCATAATTCTTTTTTTGTAATAACTAGATCACAATTATGAAAATTATAAGGTATAACATACATTGCCTACGTCAAGTCCATACATATTTGAAAACTGATATTAATAGTCTATTATCTATGTCAATGAGTTTAAAGTTCTATACCTAATTCATTTTCCATCCTAACTTGCAATGCCAACTTAAAAACATCTTCTAGACCTAGAACATTCTTTTAATTCCTGAACTTAAAATTTAACTGTGAACTATAACTCTAGTCTTCAAACACATCAAGACATGAGAAGGATAAATATATCTGATTATACAGGAAGTGCAGAGCCAGCAGCTTCTAAAACTAAAAAATGACAAATAACTGGCTGCCTGGACAGTCTCCAATTTCTCTTCACACATTAGAGCATCTATCTTCAGCCTTTTGACCCAGTATCTATGACAGATATTAATTGTAAGGCAGGAATTGTAAAGGACTTGCCTACCATGTCGTGGCACAGCTAGGCTGTCAACTTACCTGCTTCCTAGTTTTGTCCTTTCAGACAGCATTTTGTCTACAGATGAAGCAAGGTATTTCTCTTTCCCAGTAACAGGCTTGCCACTAATGCAACAATCTGCAAATGGAGATTCTTCGATGCTCATCCTCTACTTGGAGTAGAATAGGGGATGCTGTCAGGAGCTGGAATGTCTCAATATCAAAAATCTTATGTTAAGAAAAGTTCTTTGAGTGCCAAATTCTACAAATCCCTTGAAGTTTTTGGAGATCACCTCTCTATCTCCATATATTTGGATAAGCAAATGTTGCTTATCTCTTGATTTCTTGAGCAACTTGATTTCTGGTAACTTAGAAAGCATCTGTGATAAACTATGCTAGTACCTAACCAAATGATGTGTTTGAATGACTATTAGTTTGCATCTCTTAGTTATCCTAAACAGTTTGTGACAGTTGCTATCAATGGGCCAAACTTCACATTGCATTTTTAAGTGTTACCTAGGTACAATACCTTAAAAAGAGTCAGTCTTAATTTGTATCACTATACAAAGATCAATACTGATGTTGCCAAATATAATCTCAATTTTGATTCACTACACAAAGTCCAATGTATATAGCCAAATATAATCTTAATTTTGTATCAATATACATAGATATAAGAGCGTATTCAATAATCTGTCCCTTTTTCTTTATCATTCATATATTATGTCTATATCCCAGTTTTTTAATTCTTTTCTCCCCTACATAAGAGAGTATTAAGGATAGAGAAAAGAAAAAAGGAGAAATCCCTGGGTCTAACCTCCAAAACCTATTTAACAAGACCATTTAACAACTTGTAACCAATCCCCCTAAATAACAACAAACATCTATAACCCATCAAATGATGGGTCTCCAGTGTGTTGGGATTAAGGGTGTATGCCTCTCAAGTGATGAGATTAAAAGTGTGCACCATCACCACCCTGTTCTTTGTAACTCTAGAATTTAAAAAAAAAACTAATTCTATAGTGATCCTCCTGCCTCTGCTGGAGGTAAAGGCATTAGCTAACACCACTCCTCTCAAATATTTTACCTTACCACCAAATTACTTCAGCTCTTAGAAGTTAAGAAAACCAGATTGAACTGTAATAACCCTTAATTTACTTACAACTTTTTAAACCTCTTAACTTCCTTTTTAAAGCCAAACAATGAAAATATCCTTTATATGTAGGAAATGAACTTATAAGCTGATATCCAAGTGTGTGTGAGCTATGTGCACCCTGCAGTCTAACTTTCTAACCTGAAATTAAGACGTTTTTCCTTTCATGACAGTAGGACAAGTATGCCTTTGAGAATTTTTTCTTTTTTTAAAATGTTTATTTATTACTTCAAGTTACATCTCCATCATAGTGCCCTCTTTCCACCCCTCCCAGTTTTACCCTCCTCCTCCCTCTCCCACCCATCCCACTCCTCCGATGTGGAGTGTTCCTACATATCAGCCCCTTTCAGTTCAACAGTCATATGAGGACTACGAACTTCCTCTTGCACTGGGGGCCTATATGGTAGCACCCCTAGCACAAATTGACCCCTCAATAGTTAACAAAGTCTATGTTCCTGATCCCTTTGGTGTGTTGGTTGTAGAATAGTTATCCTGTACTATTTGCCTAAAATCCAATTATAAGTTAGTAGATGCCATGTGCATCTTTCTGAGACTGGGTTATCTCACTCAGAATGAACTTTTCTACTTCCATCAATTTGGCTGGGAATTGGATGTTTTCCTTATTTCTGATACCTGAGTAGTATTCCATTGTGTAAATGTACCACAATTTTTTTTATTCATTCATCAGTTGAGGGACATCTGGGTTGTTTCCAGTTTCTAGCTATTACAAATAAAACTGCTATGAGCATAGATTAGGATATGTCCTTGAACACCAATAGAAGAGGCTCTAAGACCAACAATCAATAAATGGGCCTCATGAAACTGAAAACCTTCTATAAGGAAAAAGACACTGTCATTTGAACAAAATGGCAACCTACAGATTGGGAAAAAAAGGGAAAAAAATCTTCATCAACCCCATATATGACAGAGGGCTAATATCCATAATTTATTAAAAAATTCAAGAAATTAAATTCCAAATAATTAAATAATCCAATCAAAAAATGGGAAACAGAGCTCAACAGAGAATTCACAAAGGAATCTCGAATGGCAGTGAGACATTTGAAGAAATACTCAACATCCTTAATCATCAGAGAAAGGCAACTCAAGACAACTCTGAGATTCCATATCACACCTGTCAGAATGGCTAAGATCAAAAGCTCAAATGACAGCACATGCTGGTGAGATTGTGAAGAAAGGGGAAGAAAACTCCTCCATGGTGGTGGGCGTGCAAGCTTGTACAACCACTATGGAAATCAGTTTGGCGATTTCTTAGAAAACTTGGAATAGTCCTACCTCAAGACTCAGCCATACCACTTCTGGGTATCTACCCAAATGACTTCTCACCTTTGAGAATTGTATATTTTGTTTTTATTATAAATTTTTAAGCTTAGTTGCTCCCTTTTATTTATTTATTTTTTTTTCAAGTCACCTCTCAAACATAGTTTCCTCATTCCTCCCTACCCCTGTCCATCCCTCCTTCCCCCACCAGGTGCATCCTTCCCTCTCTACCACCCTCCTACCCTCCTTTTCTCCCTCCCTATCTTTCTCTCTCTCCCTCCATCTCTCCCTCCTTCCCTCCCTCCCTCCCTCACTATTCCCCTTCTTGATACTTTCCTTCTCCTCAGATGAAGTGGGCCCTCACATATCATAATCCCTCAGTTTGTCATTCATATGAGGGCCAAGAGGATCCTCTTGTACTGGGGCTTGGTATGGCACAACATGTGGGGTAAGTTGTTCCACTAACCAGCAGCAGGCTCGGTGACTCACTGCTGGGTGGAGTTTTTCCTAGGATTGTTATGCTACATTACTCCCTGTTTAGGTCTGTTGGTTTAGGATGGTTGTCCAATGCTATATGATTAATATCTACTTATAAGTGAATACATACCATGAGAATACATACCATGTTTATCTTTCTGGGACTGAGTAAGCTCACTTAGGATGAGCTTTTCTAGATCCATCCATTTTGTTTCAAATTGCACAATTTCCTTGTTTCTGATAGCTGTGTAGTATTCCATTGTGTAAGTGTACCACAGTGTTTTTAATCCATTCTTCAGTTGAAGGACATCTGGGTTGTTTCCAGTTTCTTGCTATTACAAATAAAAGTGCTAGGAACATTGTTGATGCAATGTCCTTGTGTTTGGTGAAGAATCTTTTATATAGAATCTTTTAGGAAGGGTATGGTTGGGTCTTGAGATAGAACTATTCCCAATTTTCTAAGATATCTCCAGATTGATTTCCACAGTGATTGTACAAGTTTGCACTCCCACCAGCAATGAAGGAATGTGACTGACTCCTACTCATCCAATATTCCCAAAGTCATGTCTCCATGAGAAAAAAAAAAAACTAGGTGAAAAAACACATTATATTGAAATCATCTTTGCCAATACAAAGGTAACTGCAAAGGTTGGTTTGTTGTTTTATCATACCAAGATATTTTTCAGATTTGTTATGTAATTCTTAGCTTAAGTCATCTGAAGTAATTATTTAAAAAGATACTAGGGATTGGGAAGAATGTTAATAGTTTACAGTAGTTGCTGGGCAAATATGAGGGTCTAAGGCCAGTTAAAAATCTAAGTGGAGCCAAGAACCTCATCTCTGGCAACAAACAGGGAAGATAGAGACTCACAGATGTCTAGGACTAGCTGGTCAGCTCCACTAGCCAAAGTAGTGAGCCCCCACCTCAGTAAGAAACCTGGCTAAAAATCATGTGATCAGAACACATAGTAAGCATGTATGAAATTGTGAAAGATCAAAATTAACCAATAAAAATAAGTGGACTATGATATTTAACACTGTATTCCATGTGTATACATATGAACAAGTAGACACGCACACAAATATATACCTATAATGTCAAACGCACACACACAAGACAGAGAGGAATAGAGAGAAAAGAAGGAGAGAATGTTTAGTTTACTATAAAGAGAACCATGGGGTATTGTATTAAGTAACTAAAAGGAAATCATACATTATTAGAGTTATCAGAGTTTATTATCAGCGAATTTTAGACTAAGGCATCAGGCCATCTTGGTGATGTAAATGCCATCTTCAACTTAACTTCCATACCTTTAGAGAAGGTACCACTTAGCTGATATTTATTTTTTTAAAAAGTTACACGTTAAAAAAAAACTTTTTCTTAGATGTATAACACTCTCTTGACTCCTAAACAACTCAAAATTTAATTATGAGACTTTATCATCTGTTCTTCAATCACCTCAGAGACCTGAGAGGGATATATATATCTGATTTTATAGGAAGTACAGGGTCTGCAGCTTCCCAAACTAAGAAATGACATACCAGTGGCTGCCTGGACAGTTTCCATTTTCTCTCCATACATTACAGCATCGCTCTTCAGTCGTTTGGCCCCGCTTGTCTGACAGACATTGATTGTAGAGCAGGGGTTATGAAGGACTTACCTACCCTGTCTTGGCAGAGCTAGGCTGTTGACTTACCTGCTTCCAGGTTTTGTCCTTTTTGGACAGCATTCTGTCTACAGTTGGAGCAAGGGGCTTTTCCTACCAAGAGATAGGCTTGCGACTAATTCAATCATCTCCCACTGGAGATTCTTCGATGCTCATCTTCTACTTGGAGGAGAATAGGGGGTGCTGTCAGGAGTTGATATGCCTTGATATAAAAAAATCTAAAGTTACGAAAACATCTTTGAATGCCATATTCTGCAGATCTCTTGAGGTTTTTGAAGAGGCCCTATCTATCTCTTATATTAGGGTAAGCAGATGTTGCTTATCTCTTAGCAGGTTTATTTCTGATTAGCTTAGCAAGTAACTACAATAGGCTGTCACAGTACCTAACAGAATGACTGGCTTGCATAAATACTTTTAAAATTGTGTTGCAATTAGTATGAATGTTGAGTCAGATATAGAACTTTAAACTCATGGAGATGTTTAGATAGTAGAATGTTAAAGTCAGGTACCAAATACATATGGACTGGTCATTGGGAATGTACGTTAAGCCATATAACCCTCACAACTGTGGCCTAATTACCTTTGTTGTACTGTATTGTATTTATTATTATAAGAGAAAGAGCCATTTGTTGGACAGAAAGGAGAAACTGTAGAGGGAAATAAGATATACCTTAAACTTAAAAGAAAAAAAAAGGAAAGAGGATGGGGGGGTTGAGGGTGGGAGGGTGGGACTGGAAGGGGAATAGGAAGGGGACTGCGATTGAGATGTAACTTGAAGAAATAAAAAATAAAGGAAAAAAAAAGAATGAAAAAAAACTTTTTACATAGTTTGGTAGGATTCAAGATTTATTGTCATTTAAATTCTTCTACCTCAAACTAAAACCTTAAAAAATGAAGATAGATATATTTTCAAGGTAGAGGAGATTTATGGTAGAAATTTAGATTTCTTTAGAAACATGGTTATGTTGAATGACAGTGATTTTGTTTTGGTCTCAAGTGTGGGATGTGGGGGTGCTTTGTCCACTGCTGCAAAACAAATTCGTGAAATAGTCATGCAAACCACCCCGAAAGAGCACTTGATGTTTTGCCAGTCAGAAGCTGTCACATGTGGGGAACATATTTATATCCTTTGATGGACAGACTCCTTGGAGGATATGTTATCTTGGTCAACAGGATGTAATTTGTGTGGAGGATATGAAGTTGGTCAATTAGAAAGCATCCTTGTTAGCTGTGTTCCCGTCGCTATTTGTGGCTATTCTATATGTGCTGTTTTGGTTGGACTGCTGATGAGTTGCCCCAAGGACCTGGAACTGAGAAATTCTTCTACTTCTTCCTATAACAATATCTTTTTCCTGTACTTTGGGTCAATGGGTTGAAAGGTATAAGGAGTTATTAATAAATACCTTTAAAATATGCCTTCAAATATATATATTTAAAATCACAGACAAGTCACCATTTGAGATGAATGTGGGAAGAATAAAAACATGAACAATCAAGGAAGTAGTGGAAGATGTTAGTTACAAGAGACAAGGGAACTGGTTATAGACCAATTGCAAAAGTTTTTGTGCATAGACAAGAAAAAAGGTAGGAAAGCATTGCTGTGGTTTCTATAAATATGAAAGCACAGACAATACAAAATAGAAACTTGAGAAATCATATGGGTTTCTCAAGGTTATAAGATTAGATGAGCTAATAAATGAAAGCAATTAGAGGAGAGCCACATACAGCAAGTACTATGGAGAGATAACCTATTTTCATTATAGTGACAGTGTTCCCACAAGCTTGGGTAAACTGAACAGAAGTGTAAAGTTTGAATCAATGTGAGGAGGCTAAGATGCTAAGGGAAGAGATCAGAAGTATAAATGTTGGAGAGGGAGAGGATTCCTTAGATACCAGGACAGCTTTGGTAGGTACAAATATAATGGTGTAACTATCTGCTAAATTTAATATTTCTAGACCTACATTGAGGAGGAATGAGGAAACAACAGAAGACTCAGGAAAAGAGTCACATTATGAAAGGCCTTATATACAAGCAAAGGCCCTTATATTTACTCCATATGGATGATTGATAGAGAGACACTAAAGAGCTCTAATCAGGGAAATGATGTGATCATATGAGATTTTTTTCTGGAAATGAAAAGATTGATTTTTGAATATCTTAACTAGAAGATATGGAAAGACCAGAGGTCTATAACTATTTCTGAAGTTAAATGAATATTAAAGGTTAATTTATAAATAAAAAAATTAATTCACCAAGTTTAGTTTCTTATCAATAAATGATAATTTAATGCCCTTTTCTAAGTGCTTCCTATATCAAGATTCTATAATAAAAGATCCTGGGAACCTCTGTGGCCATAATTTTGTCCAAATCTAATGAATATAGGATCTGTGTGACACACAGCAATGTGAACCAAATGCTGAGCAGAGTGTTTAATCACTCAGAACAATTAATAATTAGCTGTCCACAAATTATATGTCTAACTCTTTGCATAGCAAGCAAACAATGAGTCATGCAGGTTTCCATGGGGTGGTGCTGTACCAGCTGCAATGCTTCCATGCCACTCCTCTTTCTTCTACTAAATTTCTGCTTCCATCAGTTGGAGAGGGCTAAAGATGTTAGTCCCTTTCTTATTACCTAGTGGATAATATTTTTTCCTTACTACCCGGTAGATAATATTCTACTTGCTTTCCAAACATTTTTTCTTTTCATCCACACACACAAACACAAAAAAAAACTTAATGAAATTTTTTAGCTCATTAAGAAATTTGCTTGGGGTCCCCACATAGAACCCTCATTTGGACTGGCCCCTCTGAGTTTGGATGCCAGCATTATATTCTTAGTCACTACACTACACCCTCTCCCATGTATGAGAAAACACTAGTCTAGGGGAAAGCTGAGACACTTTGAAAACTCAACAAAGGCAGTATTCTCCCTTACTAATAACTTGTTTCCATTCATACACTGCTACAGATTTACATGAGATAAAAATGATTTGACTTGTTTGTTTAAAGGTTTAAAAAATGAATAAGGCATTTTGTCAGCTGGCTCTTCCATTTGCTTCACAGTAAGAGAGAAGGCTAGACATCGAAAGGATCACTACTCACTCTTCCCTTCCTCCTTCTGTTCCAAGAAACATGACTCTTGAGCTAGTCCTGCCAGTAATTCCAATGACAAGCTGTTACTGACAAAAGAACTGTGCCAATTCTTGACTACATAAGTAGAAAGCCAGGCATGGTGGGACACATCTGTAATCCTAGCACTTGGGAGGATAAGACAGAAAGATCTCCTGTGTGAATTGAAGGTTGGGGAAGGGCTCTGAAGGTACAAAAGAATAAAGTTCATAAATATTCTTAAATATCTCATTAACAATAAGGTGAAAGAAAATGCTGAGGCTTGGCATCCTTAGTCATATTTTTCCTTCATAATCTTTTGGATGCAAATAATAATTTTTAAAAAGCCTATCAAGGTACAATACCATTAGGAAGCGTTACCTTTAATTTTGTATCAATATACAAAGATCTATTCAAATGTGGCTAAATATACTCTTAATTTTGTATCAATATACAAAGATCAATGCCTATGTAGCCCAATACAATCTTAATATTACGTCAATATACCAGGGTCAATACCATTGTGGCCAACAATAATCTTAATTTTGTATCAATATACAAAGATCAATACCGATGTAGTCCAATACAATCTTAATTTTGCACAATAAACAATGGTCAATAGCACTTTAGCCAAATATAGTACTAATTTTGTATTAATATACAAAGGTATAAGGGCATATTCAACAATCTGTCCCTTCTTCTTGGTCCTTCCCGTACTATGTCTATGTCTCATTTTTCTCAAGTCCATGCACTCCTACATAGGAGAGAAAGAAGGATACAGAAAAGGAAAAGAAGGAAGTCCTTGGGTCTAACCTCCAAAACCCATTTAACAAGACCATTTAACAGCTTATAATCTCTTCCCCTAAATAACAGAGTTTTCAGTTATCCTTCAAATAACCAAAAGGGGGGGCAGAGAAACACCCTCCCCACCCTCTGGGCATGGGACGTCGCTCTCTTAAAATGACTTCCTGCTGATTTGGGTCCTAGTAAACCTGTTTGGGGCCCGAACCAGAATGGAAAAATGGTTTAAAATGTTAGTACAATCCTTTTATGTTCAGTCCTTTTGTGCTCAGCTGTTTAGATGTCCTAAGGAGTTTGTAGGCAGAAGCTGATCTTCCAGGCTTTACTGAAGTTCTGGCTGGGGCAGTGTGTAGAGCTGAACGGTCTTAGCGATTTTGAGTTGTTGTGGTTGTAGACTTTTGATGGAAACAGCTATTGAGGGAGTCTGTAAGGCTGGATCATCTGGGTCACTCGTCTTCTTTGGTGTCTGATTCTGTTTTCTGCTGAGGTTTCCATTGTCCAGTTGTTCCTGGGTTCCTTGAATGGATGCTTTGAATCTCCTGGAAAGATAAGAACAGAGCTCTGCCCTAATCCTAACTCTGGGACAATTACGCTCTTTTTTTTGGGGAGGGGGGTTAGGTAATATTTCTCCTGAAGCAAATTTGTTTTGTTTTTTTTTTTGACAATATATAAAGTATTATCTTTCAATTTGGGTTAAAGAAGAATTTATTTTGTTATTTTGGAGCTAAACCAGCTTTAGTGTATATATTTTGAGATCTCAAAGGACAATTTATTTGTATTGAGTAGGCCTTTTGAAGTAGCTTTTAAACTGAGGTCCTTCCAAATCCTATGTGTGTGTCTCTGCATTCTAATTATTGGGATCAGAGACCTGTGGTTCCCATCTGAAGGGATTAAAGATGTGTTCCACCACTCCTGGATCGAAGTTTTTCTCTATTTAGAGTTTGTTTTGTATCAGGCTGACCTTGAGCTCTGAGATCTGCCTGTTTCTGTCTCTAGTGTGTTGGGATTAAGGGTGTACTCTTCTTGAATTATGGGATTAAGGGTGTGCACCCTCACCACCCTGTTCCGTGTAACTCTAGAATTTATAAGACCACTAACTCTATAGTGCTCCTCCCGTCTCTGCTGAAGTTAAAGGCATGGGTTAACGCCACATTTTTCATGTACTTTACCTTAGCTCTAAGTTTTTTCAACTCTTGGAGGTTTATAAAACCAGGTTGAACGGCTATAACCTTTATTTTATACCTAGAGATACTAAAAATGAAATGTGAAGCTCTGGCCTCTTGATACCAACCATCTTAAACTGTTTAGGATAGTTAAGATAAACAAACTCCTAGTCATGTAAGCATGTCACTTTGTTAGCTACTATGACAGTCTATCACAGATATTCTCTAAGCTACTCAGAAATCAAGTTGTTAAGAGACAAGCAACATTTGCTTATCTAAATACAAGAGATAGATAGGGCATCTTAAAAAACCCCAAGAGATCTGCAGAACGTGACATTCAAAGATGTTGTCTTAAATTAAGATTTTTTTTTTTATATTGAGACGTATCAGCTCCTGACAGCACCCCCTATTCTACTCCAAGTAGAAGATAAGCATTAAAGAATCTCCAGTGTGAGATGGTTGAATTAGTGGCAAGCCTATCTCTTGGCATGAAAAAAAAACTCCTTGCTTCAACTGCAGACAGACTGCTGCCCAAAAAGGAAAAAACTTGGTAGCAGGGAAGTCGACAGCCTAACTCTTCCAAGACAGGGTAGGTAAGTCCTTCATAATCCCTGCTCTACAATAAATGTCTGTCAGAGAAACAAAAGGACCAAAAGGCTGAAGACTGATGCTGGAATGTATGGAGAGAAAATGGGAACTGTCCAGGCAGTCACTGGTATTTCATTTCTTAGTTTTAAAAGCTGCAGGCCCTGCACTTCCTATATAATCAGAAATATTTATCCCTCTCAGGTCTCTGAGGTGGTTGAAGAATAGACAGCTAGAGCCTCATAGTTAAATTTTGAGTTGTTTAGGAAACAAGAGGGCGTTCTAGATCTAAGAAGATGTTTTTAATAGTGATACAAGTTAGTATGAAAGCTGAGTCAGTTATAGAACTTTAAACTCATGGAGATGGTTAGATGGTAGAATGTTAAAGTCAGGTACCAAATGCATATGGACTGGACATTGGGAATGTGTACTGGGCTATTTAACTCTCATAAATGTGGCATATTTATTTCTGTTGTTTTGTATAGTATTTACTGTTATAAGAGAAGGAACCATTCGTTGTACTGAAAGGGGAATGTGGGGGGGAAGAGGGTGGAAGGGTGGGACAGGAAGGGGGAATAGGGAAGGAATTGTGACTGAGATGTAACTTGAAGAAATAAAAAAATAAAGTATTAAAAATAAATAAATAAATAAAAAGCCTATCAAAGTCACCTTAATTGACCCAAGGAATATTGCTTATCACCAACACTAATTACTGTGTCACAATTTGAAGTCACAGAAATGGCAAGAACATGTTTAATTACTTTATTAATCTTTTCTGAAGATTTATTCCAGAACAGAGACACCAAATTCAATAGACAGGAAACATGCACACTTTAGCTTGATTTGAAAAACACAGTAACACCAGAGGTAGCTGTTCCAAATTATCCTCCATTGTTTAAGAGGGAGTCATGGAACCCAAAGAGTCAGTGTTGCTATTGGTTGCCAGGCTAAAAAATCATGACTTCAGTCCATTTAAGCACATTGAAAACAAGGAGAGTAGAGAGCTGTTGTACCTCATCTGACTATATGTAGACATGCTGAGGAGCCTGGGGTACTGGTTTCTGCTTGCCTTTAAATAAATTAATTAACAAGGATAGCTCTTTTCATGGTATCTTGATTATAAGAGTTCTGTACCTATGTAACACTCTACTTGGGAGAAGCACATGATTCACTTTGTTCATTAGCCAAATTGCTCTCTGTGTATGTGTGTGTGTGTGTGTGTGTGTGTGTGTGTGTCTGTGTGTGAAAAGATACACACAGACGGGAAATTGAGAGGAGTAAGAGGGGAAGAAGGAATGAAAGGAGGGAGAGATGGAAAATGGGAAGGAAGGAGGGGAAAAGCAGATATATTCATCATAAATACACAAAATAGAAATAAAGATAGCTCTCTTACTGAGAGCTCTTTTCAGAGAAAGACAACATTTTTTAGAATTTTTATCATGAAGTTTTCATTTACACTTCAGAGTGTAAGGATATTGGGAGAGAGGAAGATTAAGAGAGAGACAGAACCAGTTTCTGTGCAAGATGACAGGACATGTTGATGGCAATAAAGAATCAAGAAAGATGTTTTGTATATAAATAAATATACAGTATCAATAAATCTCTTTATATTTATTAAAATAATGAGTCTATGTAGTGATGTTCTCTAAACTTGTTATCCAGACACTTAAGAAAAATAAATGTAAATTAAACAACAGTCCAATGCACTCTATATCTATAATTTAAATTTCACCAAAACTTTTATAAAATATTAACCTTGACATTGTTTTCATGTCCTGTCATGGTTCCCTAGAACCAGAGTTAAGGACAGTTATGAATCATCATGTGGGTACTGGGAACCAAACCTGGGTTCTCTGCAAGAGTAAAAAGTGCTCTTAATTGCTGAGGCATCTCTCCAGCCTGTCTAAATGATTTCCTAAAGCTGTTTCCTATTTTGAGAATATTTTATAACACACAAACAATTAATGTTTCATTTAAATATCTTGCCTAACAATCATATCACATATAAAAATATTTCCAAACTTTGAAGATATTTCAGAATATTAGAAAAAGATCTGATCAGCAACATAACATTTTACCTTATCATTAATTTTAGCTTCTTGGTATTGTCTCTAGATTATAAGGAAAAAAGGAAGAGGAAGAAGAAAGGAAGGAAGGAAGGAGGAGGAAAAGGACGAGGACAAAAAAGAAGAAAGAATGATGAGGAGAAAGAGCAGAAACAACAATAAATGCTGCCATTCTTTGTCTCCTTGAGAAAAAAAAAATCTAAACAGGAAAAAGAGCCCAGAAAAAAAAATGCAGTAGGTTAGATTAACAGAAAAACAAAGTATTTTGGCTGCATTCTTTGTTGACAAGTCATATTCACTTAATGATTAGGGATGGCGGAACTAAGAGATATTTGGTATTCTAGGCCATAGGGCATTTCTCAATTTTTTTAATTAAAATTTAAAATATTTTAGTCAAATATAAGGAGCCCTTTCAATTAGATATATATATATAGCAAAGAGTCTAAAGAAAAGTGTCTTATGGATGTATATATTCTTCAAGAAATGACAATTCATAAATTGAGAGAATTTTTTTCAAAACTGCATTTCCTGGAAGACTTACATAATTGATAGCAGTCTCTTAAAACTCAACAGCTTGGGATACAAGGAAAGGCGTGGTGGTTAAGAGGGTATGTTGATCTTCTGAAGGACCTGAGTTAGTCTTCTGGCACCCACATTGAGCAGCAAGAACTCTTCTGACCTCCATGGCCACCTGCACTCTAATACAGATATCAGAACACAGGCACATATATGCATAATTAAAAGTAAAATAAAGCTTCAAAATCTCAACACTAAAAAAAAAAAAATGAACATTTCATGTTTTTAAAAAGACTTTTTTTTTAGGGTTTTCATCTTTTGATTTTGTTTTTGTTTTTTGGTTTGTTTTGTTTGTTTTTGGTTTTGAAGGGTTCAGCAGCAAATGCCAATAGAGAGCTACAAAATGAAATAACAGAAGAGTGAAGTCCAGTGCAAAGGATACTGCTAAAGGCTGGAAGAAGAAAGAAAGGCTGCTCCTATAACCCTGGAGAAAATAAAACTCTGTTAAGATCTTTTTAAAGGGAGTTTGGCAATTTCCCACAAAACCAATGTAATCTTGGCATGTGATCCAGTAACTTCCATGGTGAATGAAATTATGGCATTTGCAAGAAAATGGATACATTATCATAGCAAGGGAAGTAAATCAGATAAAATCAAACTGAATGTCACTTATATTCCTCGTTGGTAGATCTTAGATACACAAAATCATACACAAACAGCATGTCTATGACACAGAAGTAGAAGTGAGACTAGGGAAATGACTGGGAATGGAGAGAGGGGAGAAGATGGCAAGATGAATGTTTTCAAAGTACATGATACACTTTATAAAGATTTTTATGAAACCCATCATTTTATACAATGATATAGACCAACAAGAAAGTATACTAAAAAATCTTACATCTACACAAAATAAGTCACGTATATCTTTCACAATGTTATTCATAATTGTCACTACTTGGAAGCAACCAAGGTGTTCTTTAGTAGACAAGTGGATAAGCACTCAATATACTCTCAGAAAACAGGATCCTATCCAGCACTAAAGAGAATTAAGCTATCACATCATGAGAAGTAATGAGTCTTGAATGTGCATTTATCAGTGAAAGATCTTAAGGACTTCACACCTTATGATCTCCCTACAGGAAGTGGAAAATTACACAAACAATAAACAATTAGAGAATATCAAGTGCTGGAGGAAAGGAGGGTTAGTAGGCAACGCACAGGGGATTCTAGGGGCTGGAAATCTATTCTTTATGACAGAATGGTACAGTGAGAGATACATGTCAATATTTATTTACCAAAACCTATAGAGTGAAAAACACCAAGAATGAGTCCCAGCATAAATTGTAGATGCTAGGATAATAACACATCCCTGCAAGATCATTATCCATAATTCATGTATCACTTTGGTGTGGAATTCTGTAGAGGAGAGAGATCAAGTGGGCAGGGTTACAGAGTACATATGGGGTAATTGTGCTGTGCCTAATTTTACTGTGAATGTAAAATTCCTCTCACAATTTGGTCTTGAATGTTTTAAAAAACAAAAGGGACACAAAATTGGGTGGGTAGGGAGTCGGGTGTATCTTGGAAGTATTGGAGAATTGAAGAGCAAAACGTATGAAACATGAAACTCTCAAAGAACTAATTAAAAAGTAAAACTAACTAATGTTTTTAAAGCATGTTTGCTCCCCTGTTTTTCAAATATAAACAAGTTCAAGTCAGCTAAGCATCTCCTTTGATCTATTCTTCCTTTTACAACATAGTGTTTCTGGGGAGGGGGGTGTTGATGTATATGTGTGGTACACGTGTGTGTATGGGTGTATGTGGCTGTGCTTGCATGCAGAGGCCAGACGAAGATGCAAAGTGTTCTCCTCTATCACTTTCTGCTGTATTCCCTTGAGACAGGGTCTCTCTCTACACTTGCAGCTTCCTATTTTACTTGTTTGGTTTTGGCTAGGATGACTGGTCAGCGGGCCCTAGACAACCTCCTTACTGCCCATAGCCTCACTCTTGTTCTGCACTGTGACTGAACAAAGGTGTAGGGGACTGTGCACACCTTTTACATAAGCCCATGTGTGCTGGGGATCTGAACTCGGGTTTTCTTTGCTTCCTCACCAAGTGCTGTTACACAAAAAGCCATATCTCAAGCCCCTCATGTCTTAATTTGAAAAACTAAGAATAAAGAGTAGTGGAAGGCCTGGCTTCTAGCCAGGCTTACCTCTAGAATAAAAAAAAAAAAAAAAAAAAAAAAAAAAAACAGATATTCCCACAGAATCTGCAGGCTTCAAGGAATTATTGAGCCTGAGATCCATCAGCCTTTCCAGCTTCTATAAGTTAGTCCTAGCAAGAGGGGAAGCATTAGATCTAGTGATTCAGACCACCCCTTTAGTCTTTGGACTTGATTTTGATCCTACTTACTGTTTTCCAGCTCATGAGAGAGTGTATGAGGGAATTGCCTAAACTGCCAAAGAGGAAGTAAGGTGCATAGAAAAATGATTGACATTAAGAGCATCTGAGGCAAAACAAAAAGTGCCCCTGTATGTGGTTCATAATGGAATAATCCTTTTAAACATATGCATGTTCCACATGACCTTAACCCATACTACATTTCCTTATGTTTTAATTTGTTGAAAGGTAGTTCAGCCATGATGCACATACTTTGCAAACATATGGGAAAACGGGGCAGAAGAGGAATTCAGAAGGCACCATTACTTACTTGAAATAGTAGCCAAATGCTTTGATCATCAGAAAGAGAAGCTTTGCCTCTGATACTAAAAATTTAGTAGCGGAGACTAACTTACCATTTAATTACCAATTTACTGTCATTTTGGAGAGCACATAATAAAGTCAGAATAGCCAGTCAACCATGATTATTGAGCAAGCTGCAAAAATGGTACAACATTCCAAAGTGTGAGGAGACTGCACATGAACCCCATTCATATAGCCCAAGACAGCCCTGAAGAAGCTCACAACACAATTAAAATTTGACACCCCAACAGTGTATAAAACATGATTCCCTCTCCAAAAAGGTTTGGCCAGTTTTGAAAAAAGCAAAGGTAATTAATGGGATCCTGTAAAAACAGAATAAAAGACTATAAAAACATATACTAAGAATCATAGGAATAGTATGTACAGTAAATGTCCTCACTTCAGCCTGGAGAGATAGCTCTGTGGTTAAGAGTACTGGCATGTCTACTAGAGGACCTGGGTTCAACACCCAGTATCCACAGGATGATGACTCCCAACTCCCATTAAACTCTAGTTCCACAGGATCCAGTGACCTCTACTGGCTCCCACAACCATCAGACATGCACATGGAGCACAGACATATACGCAAGACATATATATATATATGTAGAGAGAGAGAGAGAGAGACAGAGAGAGAGAGAGAGAGATTTTGACAACATCAAAGGTATTTATTAGTAAACTAATAATGGAAGACTATAAAGAAAATATGAAGATAAGAGAATCATCTTTTCATTTCTCCAAGACTGACAAAATTCCATATAACACAGATTTGACTCAACCCTTACAGTAAAATGAAGGCTTGAATGCAGTCTAAGCCAGGAGGGGGCAGCAAGGAACTATCCATGAAAAAAAGAAAAGAAGACCCTATAACAAATAAATTTTGACTGCTGAGACCTTCACATTAGAAAGCAGGAGATATAAATCAGAAGTAGAGATAATAATCTATAATCCAGGAGACATGGAGCAAAGATGAAGCCACAAACAGGCTATAACAGTTGTAACTCTCTTCAGATACACAACTACGAGTATGACAGCACAAGTCAAATTAAATGCTATGGCAAGCTTATGCACCAAGAAGGAAGACAGCATCTAAACAGATTTTTCCTAATTAAAGATTGGTCCATGATAATATTTAGCAAAGGAAACCAAATAATTTTCCTTGGTTCAAGTGTCAGAAGGAGAGGAGACCAATCTTACATGCTGACAAACAAAATTTTAATGAAACCTTCTTTTGCATACATACACAGAACTCCACTGTTCCTTACTTTATGCCCAGGGAATAATGTGGGCTGAATAATCTATTCAGCACAAGAATAGATACTCCCATATATTGCATCCCAATGTCTAGTCCATATGTGTTTGGACCCTGACTTTAACATTCTACTATCTAACCATCTCCATGAGTTTAAAGTTCTATATCTAACTCAGCTTTCATACTAACTTGTATCACAATTTTAAAAACATCTTCTTAGATCCAGAACACCCTCTTGATTCCTAAACAACTCAAAATTTAACTATGAGACTCTAGCTATCTATTCTTCAACCACCTCAAAGACCTGAGAGGGATAAATATATCTGATTATATAGGAATTGCAGGGCCCGTAGCTTCCAAAACTAAGAAATGACATACCAGTGGCTGCCTGGACAGCTCCCCTTTTCTCTCCATACATTACAGCATCAATCTTCAGCAGTTTGGCCCTGGCTTTCTCTGACAAACATTGCTTGTAGACGAGGAATTATGAAGGACTTGCCTAACATGTCTTGGCAGAGCTAGGCTGTCGACTTACCTGCTTCCAAGTTTTGTCCTTTTTGGACAGCAGTCTGTGTACAGTTGAAGCAAGGGGTTTTTCTTGCCAAGAGATAGGTTTGCCACTAATTCAACCATCTCCCACTGGAGATTCTTTGATGCTCATCTTCTACTTTGAGTAGAATAGGAGGTGCTGTCAGGAGCTGACATGTCTCGATATCAAAAAAATCTAAAGTTAAGAAAACATCTTTGAATGCCATATTCTGCAGATCTCTTGGGGTTTTTGAAGACGCCCTATCTATCTCTTATATTTAGATAAGCAAATGTTGCTTGTCTCTTAGCAACTTGATTTCTGATTAGCTCAGAAAATAACTGTGATAGACTGTCATAGTACCTAACATAATAATAACCTTGAATGACTATTAGTTTGCATTAGTAATTATCCTAAATAGTTTATGACAGTTGGTAGCAAAAGGTGGAAACTTCACATTTCATTTTTAAGCATTACTAGGTATAATACCTTTAAAAACCATTACCTTAATTTTCCACCTCTATTTTCTACTCCCCCATTTTAGTTTCTTTCTTTTTTTTTTTCCTTATTGTAATGACCCACCAAGTCCAATTTGTGACTCCATATACTTATGGGTGTGGAGCCATCTACTGAAGCATGGTCCACCTTTAAAGAAAACTAACCCTGCCCCCTTCTGAAAACATTAATTATCCACAGCTCTTCAGTTGAGGTAGAGTCATAAACCTGTTTCCCATTCTGTAATAGAATATGGATTTGGCTTAATTTTGTTCAGGTCTTGTACAGACAACAACTGTTTTGAGTTCATGAATACAGAAGTCCTGTCACATAGAGAAGACATTATTTTGATCTATTTTGATGCAGTCTTCTCCAATATCTGAGTCTTATGCTTTTTCTGCCCTATCTGCATTGACAGTCTATGAGCCTGGGGAGGGGTATGATATAGATGTCCTATTTGTGTGTTAAGTACTCCACAAGTAATTATCCTTTTAATTTTGACTAGTTGTGAGGTTTTGTGTTCACAGGCTTCCACAGTACAGAGAAATGTCTCTTATTAGGTGTGAGAGCTGCACAAATCTGTGAGTATAAAAATATAAATTCAGAGGGCAACTTCATACTCTGCCCCTTTAGCAAAATTATAACAGTAATTTCACCCTTGGAGTCTGTGAGCTCTCCAGTCGTAGCTTCAGATAGATTTACAGTACCAGGCATGTGTTTCTTACTGTGTGTGGAGCAGCCCTTAAATAAAATAAAGTCAGAAAACAGCCCTTAAGCAAAATCAGAAAACAGTTGGTTACAACCATAACATTTATGTCACTGTTGCATCCATAGACATATTTTGCCTTTGGAGTTCCTGGTCCCAGAGACCCCTAAATGATACAGGTTTTCCTATAGTTTTCGCCTCTAAACCTGATAGGAAGACCCTGTTGCTCAAGTCATCACACACACTGGCCACCAAACCACTTTCACAAATAAATCTCAGTTATCAGCTGAATATCAGATTGCAAACTTGGGCTGATACAAATCATTTTTTAATCCCTAAATTTTGTTTTGAACAGCAATAAAGCAGGTTTGTATTATATGTATTTTGAAAATGTATATTTTACCATGCCTCTTTAGAAAGGATTTAGTCAAGAGAGTGGCAAGCCTATCTCTTGGCATGAAAAAAAAAACTCCTTGCTTCAACTGCAGACAGACTGCTGTCCAAAAAGGACAAAACTTGGTAGCAGGGAAGTCGACAGCCTAGCTCTGCCAAGACAGGGTAGGTAAGTCCTTCATAATCCCTGCTCTACAACAAATGTCTGTCAGAGAAACAGGACCAAAAGGCTGAAGACTGATGCTGTAATGTATGGAGAGAAAATGGGAACTGTCCAGGTAGTCACTGGTTTGTCATTTCTTAGTATTGGAAGCTACAGGCCCTGCACTTCCTATATAATCAGATATATTTATCCCGCTCAGGTCTCTGAGGCGGTTGAAGAATAGACAGCTAGAGTCTCATAGTTAAATTTTGAGTTGTTTAGGAATCAAGAGGGCGTTCTAGATCTAAGAAGATGGTTATAATAGTGATTCAAGTTAGTATGAAAGCTAAGTCAGTTATAGAACTTTAAACTCATGGAGATGGTTAGAAGGTAGAATGTTAAAGTCAGGGGCCAAATATGTATGAACTGGACATTGGGAAGGTATACTGGGCCATTTAACTCTCATAAATGTGGCATATTTATTTCTGCTGTTTTGTATAGTATTTACTGTTATAAGAGAAGGAACCATTTGTTGGACTGAAAGGGGAAGCTGTTGGGGGGAAGAGGGTGGAAGGGTGGGACAGGAAGGGGGAGTAGGGACGGGATTGTGACCGAGATGTAACTTGAAGAAACAAAAAAATAAAGTATAAAGAGAAAAAACAACAGAAATAAATAGGCCACAATTATGAGAGTTATATTGCTTAGCATACATTCCCAGTGTCCAGTCCATATGTATTTGGCACCTAATTTTAACATTCTACTATCTAACCATCTCCATGTGTTTAAAGATCTATATCTAACTCAGCTTTCATACTAACTTGCCTCACAATTTTAAAAATATCTTCTTAGATCCAGAACAACCTCTTGATTCCTAAGGGTTTGTGACTGAGATGGAACTTGAAGAAAAAAAATAAAGTATTTAATTAAAAAAAAGAAAGGATTTAGTCCTTTTTCCCTTTCTGTTTGCATTTAAAGACAACTTTAGCTTGGGGGGGGTCAGAGAGGGGGATTGTAAATGAAAATCTACCCAGCTGCAATGCCTAAGCTTTCATCATATAACCTCTTTCAATGTATCACCTTGACTTAAACATAATCCAAATAACAAGAAACTTTACAAGATGATTTATATGATTAATTTTTACTGTAGGTATTAAAAAATGTTGGGCACAATTGTTTATCTTTTACTGCATATCGTAACAAACCTAAGAAAAATCATAATCTTTCCATGAAGCACATTAAAAGACAGGCTTTCCTATCTCCTCTTTACCATTCTATCTGTACAAGAACATACTTTAAGTATTTATAATTGCTTCTCAGATTGTAGGTGAATTCCATTTCACAAATTGACCTTTCTTAAAACTATTCCTAAAGTCCTCTATAAATAGTTCTTAAATATATTTATTTTTGCAAAGGATCTCACCTGACATATGAGAAGAGTAAATTTTCAAGTGACTTATTACTAAATGCAGTGGTAGTTATTGAATATTATCCTTCTCTCCAAAGAGTTATAAAATTGCATTTATCTGAAGTGGGTTAATGAGCCTGACTAGATGCTTGATGCTAAAATGTGTCTGAAACAAATAGGCAAATGTCTCTGCAACCAAAAAAAGGAAAATCCACCAAGTAAAGCAGTAGATACAAAAGACCTGTGGAATATTCTTCCATTGTACTCGCTTGTCTTTAAGAAATTTACCAAATATATATGAAGTGGACATTGGGAATGTATGTTATACCTTACAGTTTTTATAATTGTTGCCTAATTGTTCTTATTGTTTTGTATTGTATTTACTGTTATAAGAAAAAGAGTCTTTTATTGGACTAAAAGGGGGAGATGTTGGGGGGAAGATACATCTTAAATAAAAAAGAGAGAGAGACTAGGAGGCAGAAGGGGAAGAGGGGAGGTGAGTGGGACTGGAAGGGGGAAGGAGGCAGCTATGATTGAGATGTAACAAAGAAATAAGTAAATGTTGAAAATAAATAAGTCTTAATAAAATATCATATACCAAAAATATTAAACCAAGTTATATAGATAATATGGATTGAGAATAATGGAAGTTTAACACTTCACAAAGGAAAGTTATGAGCAACTACTTGCAGTATCTTCCTCAATCAAGTACAAAAATGCAGCTTTTAAAGTCCAAATAGAACTTTCAACTCATGGAGATGGTTAGATAGTAGAATGTTAAAGTCAGGTGCCAAATACATATGGACTGGACATTAGGAATGTATGCTAAGCCATATAACCCTCATAACTGTGGCCTAATTACCTCTGTTGTTTTGTATTGTATCTATTATCGTAAGAGAAAGAGCCATTTGTTGGACTGAAGAGGGAAACTGTAGGGGGAAATAAAATATACCTTAAACTTAAAAAAAAAAGGGAAGAGGATGGGGGGTTGAGGGTGAGAGGGTGGGACTGGAGGGGGGAATAGGGAGGGGACTGCGATTGAGATGTAACTTGAAGAAATAAAAAATAAAGAAAAAAAATTAAAAATATATATACAAACTAAAAAAAAATAATAATAAAAAAATAAAGTTCAAATAGAGACTGTGGGGGGAAAAGGCCTCTGGGTCAATTTAATATTTCCAAGGAAATTACAACTGCAATATGAGTGCTAAAGGAACAATTTGAGTTTACTCAATTCTGTGTCCTTAGAAGGCAATAAATAAATTTATCATCTTGACAGGTGAGTCAGCCTCGGGTGATCTTCACAGAAATAGGAGACTTCAAGTGAATGTTTTCATGTAAAGACTTCTCTTCTTATGTCTGCAGGTTCACTTTGAATTCCAATGACATTTGTTTTATAAAACATACAAAAGAGACTGATTCTTGGACTTTGTTTGCACTGGTGTCCCTCGGGTTTTCTTCCTACATGAAGTAGCAGGATCAAAGACTTCAATAAGCCATCTCAGCTGTGTAATGAGCACCGGTGGGGAACCCAGTCTCCAATTCATGATCAAGGTCCATCAAGGGCTTCCACAATTCTTTAGTGACTTTGCTAAGAAACAAGGAGAAAGGCATTTCCTCCTCATCCTACTCCTCTCCCAAGGTGTACTAAGATTGATCCAGAGGATGCTATTCCTTTAGCACTATTAGGATAACAGGCACAATTTAACTGGACACAAGACCAAAGCACATACTGTCCAAGCTATATACTATCACACCAGTCCCAAAGTTTTCAGTTTTTGTGATCAAGGAACTTGAGTATACACCAATGTGTGATTCACAGTGATTGACATCATATTTAGTAGTATTCTAAATAGTAAATGTCATATTCAGTAGTAAATTACTCAGAAGCATTCATCCAGTGACCTGAAATCTCAGACATACGCAGGCTGGAAACATGAAGTCTGAAAAGTTCGAATTGAAAGAGGCAGTATTTGCAATTCAGAGTTTCAATTGAACCCAAAAATCTTTCTTTTTAAAATGTAAGGCTAATGTCCAACTGACATTAACCATGCAATAATGAGGTTTCCCTCACAGGGATCAGTGTAGAAGGAAGGCTGGAAAGATTTGTTACAGCCAAAGGTGGTAAACAACTAATAAAACAGCATTTTCCTGACATAACAAAGGAAATTCACATGAGAACTCACAAGGTCTGGGACAGAATGCACAAGAACTGCATAAGCCCAAGACAGACAAAATCCCAGAATAGAGGAGGAGCAGTGACCACAAAGTTCCACTCCTAATAAGCTATTGATAGCTATTGGAAGAGGGAGAACTAGTTTTCTTCAATGTAGTGACACTGGGTATATCAGGTGTACCTCAGGGCAGGCTGTATGGCCAGGAGAATTTAACCAACACAAATAGGATTCCATGTTTTTTGTTTGTTTGTTTGTGGTTGTGGTTGTCTGTGTGTGTTTGTTGTGTTTTATGCTTTGCCTTAAGAAAGTAAAAGAATATAATGCCTGGTGGGTAGATAGAGATCTAGGAGGAGTTGGGATAGGAGAAAGAATATAATCAAAATATACTGTATAAAATTATCAAAAAAAAATTAAATTAAAACATTTAAAAAGTAGAATATTCCCTCAGAAAGACCATCATTAGGGCTTTGCCTCCATACATCCTCCCTTCATAAAATGTAGAAACATACAGCAATATGAAGTAGTGATCTGAAGAACTCTGTAATGAATGAGTGGGATATTTAATAGAATAATGTCAGATAAGATATGATTATAAGAAACTTTAGAGATTGCCTTACAGCCTTCATTTCAGAACACAAACTCTGCTGTCTTTTGGCTTCAAATCTCACTGGCTATTTTTGACCTGTTAAATAGGGTTAGTCATGGTTAGGGGTGGGGTTATGGTTAGGATTAATATCAGCATTGGGAGAAGATTCTTCTTCCATTACTTAGTTAATCATTTGGTGTAACCTGTCTGTGACATATTACATGATGTCAGTTATTTAATCTGTACGTATTCCTTCAGATCTACACAACCAATCAAATATTCAGCAGCCATAACCCATAAGGACAAAAAGACCTCTAAAACTTTATCCCCAGTGAGGAATTCCACTTAGGGTTCCAATCTCAGTACCCAGTTGGCACCTGGCATGATAATATCTGTGACACCAATGCACCTCAAAAACAAGCAAAACAGTGAAACCGTACACAATATTAGAGCTTAGCCATCCAAGGCCTTTCTTCATATATCTGCATATATAACAATCCCCAGAATGAGTCCTAGCACATAGTAGTAGCTTCTTATATGTAGTTGAATAAATCAGTGACTATTTCTTTTACTCTTTATAAAGTTGGGGTCATTTAATGAAACTATACGTTAGGATCACAAGTTGGATCTTGGGGATGTTGTGGAATGTATTACAGTGAAGCATCAGGAGCATGCAGCAAAATGTGCCAATAGTTTGGTTTTTAAAATCAAAAGCAAAACATTTTCTTGATTATCTCCATAACACATATCATGCTGTGTAAACCTCAAGATGTTCATTCCAGTCAAGAAGAGGGAATTAAGTCAAAAAGGAGCCCCGCCTCTGTGCAAATAGTTCTGACATATATCAAACCAACAACTTCTGCTATCTGCGATAAGTGAAAATGACTCAAAATATTTTCATTTTCCACCAAATCCCTGTGGCTTCCATGGAACTGGACTGCATATAAGAATATAGGCTTTCAGTTTTCCAACAGTGAAGGATCCAGAACTGTGACCAAGTGCAGGAACATTGCGGTTTGCCCAGATAGTGCCCAAATCTTCAAAGATTTCATAAATCATAAAAATTTACTTTATGTCAACCTTTTCTACTTGTAACAGAGATAATGTCAATAATGAAAGCAGAAGTGCTATGCTTGAAATGTCATCTAAAAATGTCATTTTCTCATGGTAGAAGCTTGTAGAAAGTTCCTGGGTTATTCAGCTAACAGTATGTATACCTCATCTCCCATTAAATTCCAATTTAATGGCAATTCCAATTCTAGTTAGTGTTCCTTCAACTGACTGTGTTTAGACAGGAGAACAAGCTAAGTCTTCTCATTACAACTGTTTAAAGGCATTATTAAATGTTTTGTTTTTCAAAAAACACCATGAAGTTGAGAGTTCCAAGTGAGACCCACGAAGTCAGAGCTTTGTTCTTAATTCATCCTCTCCCTATTACATTTGTGAATTTTCAACAATCAAATCCTCAGTTGCTCTGTATAAAATTTACAGATAAAATAAATGGTTTTTAAAAGACCTTTCAAGGTCTATGACTGAAAAATGTTCTGTTTAAATTCAGGGACCCTGAGGCCAAACTGCCTAGACAGAAAAACTCTGAAGTATACCCTTCCCTTTATGTGACATTGACTATGATAATGTCTTCTCAGGGTATTTTCTTCATTGCAAAATATATTAAAGAACCTGCATTGTAATAACTGCCTATGTACTAACACTACCTCAAGAAGTATGGATAGATCAATTAACAAAATATACAGAAGTTGTTACTACTCCAGTACAGAAGCATTGCTATATATGTATATTTCTCATAATTTAGACAATAATACATGTCATAGAGAAAAAATAAGTGTGGAAGCAAGTTTAAGATTGCAGAGTGTTGGGGTCCTTTTAAGTGTCACAGCCAGCTGAGAAACAATCCTGTGAGGGAAGAATAAACTCAGGTCAGCAGCACTTGAGTAGATGCTAGGCCAAAAGGGTCCAGAGCCCGACCAAGAAGTTTATTTTTTTTATACATTTAAACTTATTAAAACAGTGGGGGAAAGTTTTCATGGGACAATTACCACAACAAAGTTTCAGAGATAGCTACTTCAAACCTCCCTTACAAACTACATCTCTATAGTAAAGCACCCATGACTTTTCCCATAAGAATGGGTTCTTATTCGCAGAGAAACAGTGCTCAGGATAAGGACCTAAGGAGGAAGGATTTGCAATAAGAAGGAGATTGGGTTCTATTAGTTGAGATGGCAAAGTACGTGGGAGAACTTTCATACGGATGGGTTTTATTCACTGAGAGACAAAGCTCAGGGTCAGGGCCTAAACAATGCTCAGGATTTGAGTGGATTCAGGTGAAGGCTGGCTCCAAAGAAAAGCAAAAGGTCATCAGGTTGTTACACAACATCTACTCCAGCCATTTGGGCGAATAAATGTTGCTCATTTTCTTCCCCTGAAGAAAAAAACCTTCATATTCTTCAATTCTGATTTTCTTAATGTTTTCTGGAAGCTGTGTCTCCTACATCTCTCCATTTCCAACTTTTAAAAGGAAAAATAGCAGCTGTAATAGAGCTCATGGTTGAATGCATTGTTTTTATGGCTAATCTAATTAATATAGGCAAGCATGAGAGAATTATAAGAATAGCTAATGTAGGACCAAGGAAAGGGGAAAGCAATCTTTGTCATGATGGCCACTCAGAAGTCACTTGAGAGGTTTTGTCTATCTCTACATGCAAGCGTTACAGAATATTTGAACACATTGTGCACCCCGAGTTTGTAAATTGAAAAAAAAATCTGCTTCTAATTATGGGATGGTTCAGCCTTTAATACTAGAGCTTTGTTTTCTATAAACAAATGTTTATGGTGTGACTTACCTCTAAGCACACACCTTTAATCCAAGAACTTTCTGTTTATTGTAAACAAGTACTTATGGTGTGGCTCAGCTCTAAGCACACATCTTTAATCCAAGAGCTTTCTGTACACTGGATTAAATTAGGTTAACCATAGGTCAAGAGGCAGAGCAAGAAACCAGCTGACAGGGATTAAACAGAAAAGAGGGACATTGAACACTGTCAAGGAACTGAGGGTTCTTCTACCTTCAGAGTTTTCTTCCTTTGAGTTCTTCTTCCATCAGAGTTCTTCTTTGGGCTTTCTCCTTCTAGGCTTCTTCCTCTAGGTTCTTCTGGACTTTTCAGCTTAGGACTTTTGACTGGGGCCTTAATGGACTAGGAACATCAGCTGGGTGCTTTCTCTGCCTCTCTGAACTAGCAATCTTTCATCCCAGCATCTGTCTTCTGAGTCTTCATTAGTAAAATTGAATGACTGGGATACTTTAGTTTTTTTAACAATATGCAAATCCTTCATTTAACCATAAATAGCATGGAAAAATTATGACATGGAAACATTAAAGCAACACATGCCAGGAAATTGCAGACAACCAAGATTATGTTTGGGCAACAAATAATCTCTTTTATAAAACTATGGTCTTCAATTCACCCATCTTTTGATTTATCTAATGTCTTTGTTATAATATTAATAGTTTTACTAATCACACAGGCCATTTTTGAGATCTCTCTTTGTATTCCAATAACTAGTTCTTGGATAGACAATACAAAAGCTGCTGTGCCTACAACTGTTACAAGATCCAACAGATGAAAAGAATCATCACAAACATCAGTGAAATCTCACTTAATTCCATTAATTGATTTCAAAGAATTGCTTATAAAAATAGCTTTAATATGGCCTATCGCCACATAAACCTTTGTAACCTTCAAGAAAGGCAGTATAAGTAGCATTTTCACAAAAAAGGGTCCATACCAACAGCAGTTATTTACCAGAGGAAAGGATGTGATTAGAGGTAGAATTGTAATAAGGAGGGATATAAATATATTCAAAGTATTAAAACTGTGATAGAAAAACAACATTGACAGGAATATCAGGGGACTCCCAATATCTTAGAATCATTTCTACTATAGATCAAGTCAAAAAGATTTTTTTATTCTTTTTTTTAATATTTATTTATTACTTCAGGGTTCATGTTTCCTTTGGTGCACTGGTTATAGTATAGTTATCCTGTACTATATGGCTAAAATCTGATTATAAGTGAATAGATGCCATGTGCATCCTTCTGGGTCTGGCTTAGCTCACTCAGGATGAGCTTCTCTAGTTCCATCCATTTGGCAGCAAATTGCATGATTTCGTTATTTCTGATGGCTGAGTAGTATTCCATTGTGTAGATGTACCACAGGTTTTTTTAAATGTTTATTTATTACTTCAGATTACATCTTCATCACAGTGCCCTCTTTCCACCACTCCCATTCCCGCCCTCCCACCCTCTACCCCCTATCCTTTCCATCCCACTCCTCTGAAGCCAGTAGATTTTATCCTTGCTCTGTCTGTTAAAATTGTGATAGACTGTGTTACTGGAAGAATTGTATGATCTACAGTACCAGCTGTTACATGGCTGCTAGACAGCAGTGTGCTCCTTTCTGAAATTACATGCACATTGCTTGTGTTGATTTATTTGTTCAACAGGTCAAACATTTTCCTGTCCTTAAATGTTATGCGTCATTCAGAGAAAATTAAAATTGAATTAAAATTAAAATAAAAAAATGCTGAAGTCAGGTTTATATTTCCACATCACTTACAGTGGAAAGAGTAAGATTCTTTTTGCTGAAGTCAGGTTTATATTTCCACATCACTTACAGTGGAAAGAGTAAGATTCTTTTTGTTCTGTTCTTTCTAAAAACTGGAAAGATTTATTTCCAATAAATCTTTTTTATTTATATTTAGATCATTTGGAAACAATAGTGTCTACTTTTCTAAAACAAAGAAATTATCTCTAACCAGCTCCTATGAGCAAGCAAATTTTAGTGTTTTTTTTTCCATTGAGACAAGTATCACATAAGGTATAAATTAAAAGACAAAGACAAGGGGAAAGTTTTGTGTGTGTGTGTGTGTGTGTGTGTGTGTGTGTGGTGTGCATGTGTGTGTGTGTATGTGTGTGTGTTTGTCTGGGTGTGTGTCTGTGTGTGTGTTTGTGTGTGTGTTTGTGTGTGTGTATGTGTGTAGTGTAGTATATTTGACTTTGACTAGAGAATAAAAATTAAAGGTGTTCATATTGTACCATTTGAAAGTTACTTCAAACCTATCCAAAGAACAAATGTGTTTTAGGAGACATGTAAGAACCTGTTGAATTCTGAACTTATCCAATCATCCCTTTGGGCAGAAATAAATGGGTAAGCTTGTTTCAACTCGTCTGTCCTCTAATCGCTTCTGCAAACATACCTTCAGAAATGAACATATATTTTTATCAACTCTCACCCTTCCCTTTTCTGAAACTATTAAGTTATTAAAAGCTAAGTGCTTATTCCATTAATTAATAATATACTATTTTTAAAGTTAATAATTTGTTAATTTGCGTGGCTTTTATTTTCTCCTGGAATAAACATATCCTGGATGTTTCCTAACTCTCTTTTGCAAATGCATCTTCTAATTAGCCTTACTATAGAGCTGGAGTTTCAGCAGATAAAATGCACGGAAAACTGCTGGTATACCAGAGGAGAAGTGGTAGAGGACTATCAGAGCTTGCCTTAAAATAAATCTATCTTCATGCATATTAGCTCCTGTTAATTTACCTCACCCTAGAAAACAATTACATTGTTTTATGTTGAGATTATATAATCCACATAATTATAACATATTACCATAGAACTTGAGTGCTTAAAATAACCTTTGATATTTTAGTCCATATATCTAATTTTACAAATTGGTAAAATGAGTTATAAATAAACTAAGCATTTTGTATCTTAACAAACAAGACAATAACATGACTTTCTGTCCTATAGTTTTTCATAATGTTACCTTGCCACCATGTCTAGATATTTTTTACACAGCATAATCATATGAAAAACCTAGGTTCTTCATTTTCAGGCACAACCAACTTAATATGTCTAGTACCATTGGCCCATGAATCTACTAATTCTATTTCCTTAACATCTAAGATCACCAATGGAATAGTTAGGTTGTGAATTTCCTCTCAAGTTATGATTACCTTCCTAATTAGCATTGCCATCCGGCAGTGCAAAGTGTCAATGAAAGAGTAACATACTTCAGGATATTATTTAATTTCAAGATTTGGCCAATTGTAAATTTCACTGAAACCCTGTTTCAGTAGAGGTGGAACAAGTGAGAATGTCAGTAACTGCTGAATTCAAGAAAAAAGGGGCAGTCATGTGTGTCATAAGACAAGGCTGATCTAATCAGAAGCAGAAAAAATAAAGGCCCTGGAAGGATACAGAAGACAAAACAAAAGCCATGCTAATTTTTTTTCTTTCTCCTTGTGAACAAGACACTGGTCCCTCCTTAGAGATCTGTTAGTCCTTTTTCTTTCTTTAAATTTCATGACTATGGGCCCACATGAATGGCTCTGTGCTTAAAAATCCTTGTTTGTTGCTCTTGCAGAAAACTATGGTTCAATTCCCAGCCCACAAGCATCTGTAACTCCAACTCCCAGGGATCAGTACCCACATCAACACACATACACACAACAACACTCTTGTACACATAAGTAAAAACAAATCTTTGAATTTCATCACACCAGACTCCAATAAACATCAACCAACTGTATATAATCACATGCCTCCAAACTTGATTTGAAAAATGCTGCTTTAGTAAGTGCCTAAGAAAAGTGATGATCTCACTAAGCAGTTCCTGTTCTGTGTGAGAGGCATAAAGAAAACATGAAGGTGGTGAGGTAGGGAAACGGAGTTTGGAGGAAGAATGGAAAGGTCATCTGCCTCTCTATGATTGTTAGGAACCTGAAACATCCTCTCAACCACTTCTGTGCCCAATGATTCCACACCTGCAATTGAGAGAAGCCTTGTTTTCTTCTCTAGACACATCTGATACTTGCTTTGCTCCATAGACTTTCCCCAGTGTCTTACCTGTCTATTGTGAAGCTGAATATCTCTCAAAAGATCATGTGTTGAAGACTTGGTCCTTAACAAAGCAACATTTAGAGGCATATCATTGGGGAAGCGTTGGATCCTGGGGGCTCTTATATAATCAGTGAATCAACTGTTGAGTTAATATTTAGATAAACTGTTGGAGGAGGGGTCATGAAAATTGTAAGAGGTAGGGCCTAGTTTCACTGGATAGAGAGGTATATCTTGTCTCCAGTCTCTACTTCTACCTCCTAGCCACTACAAAGTAAATTGTCTTGACCACATTCCTATTGTAATCTCTGCCCTACTACGAACCCAAAAGCAATGGACCAAAGTGATTATGGGTTGAAATCTCTGAAACTGTGATCCATAATTAATATTTCTTCAAGTTCTTTACCACAAGCATTCTGTCATGATAACAAAGAACTTGACTTAACATATTGTCCGTGAACACTTAATGCTCTGTGTTATATTGCACATTTAAGTAATTATGATGGGTTATGATGCTAAACACTCTTGTCCACAACCACCTCTCTTACCAAACTAGACTGGCCATCAATTTATTTGGATTTATGTTTTGATTTTCAAATTCCCCTCCTGAATCCTATCCCTATATCCATATTTACAAAACTCCTCCCATATCTACTATCTTTCACACTCAGCACATTGTGGAGCAAGTGTGTGAGCATCTGGTAAGAGTCTAGGGAAAGAAACTTGACTTTGTTTCAAGTCTGCCCAGATGCAGCTTCTATATATTTCACAGATGAAATGTGTGTCTTGTTTGAAGTTGTGGCTCTCTTGAAAAAGATGGCCACTGGCCAAAGCTTTACATTTAATACCTATTAAGAGCTACTCTATCCCTTTACACCCAAATCTTTAAAGTACAGTGCTGTGCAAACATCAGAGTGGATGGCTAAGTCAACCCACCGAGCCAGATGTAGAAGGAAAATGATAAAGTTTCCATTAGCACCACATTTACTTTGTTGTTTTTTCTTCTTTTTTCTAAATTATATATATATGTTTTAATTAAACTATAATTATTTCATTTTCCCCTTTTCCTTACATCCCACCACTCCCTCCAAAGTTGTGAGGACCTGGGAAATGGAGGCTTATGAGAAATGCCTCATTTCTGGAAAAATGAAAGTTAACTTGTGGGAGATATCTAAGATGGCGCCAGCTGGAAGATGCCAGGGTGGAGTTGAAGCCCGATTGTGGGTATACCTGATTGGGTGAGCAAGACTTCCATGCTCATGATCAGTGCATGATCACCATGTTGCCAGGCTTGTGCTATGTGGTGTGATGGGATGGTCTTTAATGTGATTGGCTCATGTGTAAATCCCCCATTTGGTTCTGTATATAAGCTAGAGAATGAAGCATTAAAACAGTAAATGCTTAGACATCACCCCTGTCTCATCTGATTGTCTCCTCCAGTTGAGGGGAGGCTGATGGAGCAGGCAGACAGCGCAGTTACCTTTCCTTGACAACCCCCTTGTGTGGTGACCACTGTGTTAGAGGTTGCCACACAAAATCCCTTCTCTCCAACTTCTCCCATGTCCTTCCTCATTCTCAAATCAATAGTCTCTTTTTCTTTGATTATTATTTTTGATGTGCATATATTTATAATCACAACCTTCTGAGTCCTTTTTTGTTGTTTATTTGTATATGGATTCAGAACTGATCACTTTGTATTAAGTAACCAATTATATGGCTCTCTGGAAGAAACTGATACTCTCTGGCTCAGTTGTCATTAGTTGACTGTAGTTTTTTTCTGTAAGAGTGGGACTCCATGAGAACCCAACCCTTCTGAGTTAGCATGTCTATTCAGATTGCCAATGTTCAGGTGTTTATGCATAACAGACTGCTGAACAGCAGAAATTCTGGCTCTTTATATGTCTCTGCCCTCTCTTCCACAACGTTCCCTGAGCCACAGATACAGAAAATGTGATGTAGATCCATCAAGACTGATCTCACTACAATCTCTACTTTGTGTCCAGTTGGGGGTTTTCTGTGACAGTCTCCACTTGTAAATATAAGTTTCTTTGGTGGGTAGTGATAACTACGTTCATCTGTTCATCTGCACATACAAGAATAAGATTTAAAATGTATTTAGGAATTATGCTGGCCTAGCAAAATGGCAGTAGTAGATTCTTTTCTGAGATCCATGACCTCCCTACCCCTGGGGATGGTGATAACATTGCTAGTACCAGGCATAATTTCTCTCCTGTTGATTGGAACTTGAGTCCAATTTGACAGATG
The DNA here is from genome assembly GCA_907164525.1 of Lophiomys imhausi. Classification (NCBI taxonomy): domain Eukaryota; kingdom Metazoa; phylum Chordata; class Mammalia; order Rodentia; family Muridae; genus Lophiomys; species Lophiomys imhausi. Next base: position 1,270,489 of record CAJQZJ010033452.1, on the reverse strand, counting down.
TTGGATACCACTTCCACATGTATGCCACTTACTATATACCCTTGTATAAACCACACCATACTCATCATTATTGTGATTCATAGGTATCCATGATGGATAGGAATATTAATTGCTTCCTGCCATTGACACCTGGCATAGTGTTTTGAAAACTACACAGGAGGAAGGAGGCTTTCAGGTTAGATCCAACTCAAATGATCCAAATTCTGTATCTAAATTGTGTAGCGCCTGCAGAGCAGGTGCTTATATTTGACCTCTGAGAGGCAACCAGGGCAACAATAGTGTGTTCTCTTTTGGGAATTACTTGAACTACCATGGACAAACATTCAAGAAGAGAATCCCTGTTCTGGTACTAGGTTTGTGTTAGACTGTGGCTCTTGTAGGGAAAATTGTCAATCCAAGTGTCATAACTTTCTTTAATTTATATTTTTTTCTTCACTTTTCTCCCTCCAGCCCCTCTCAAAATCTGATCCTTCCAACTCCTCCCATGTCAACCCCATTTTTCAAATTATAGCCTTTTTCTCTTTGCTATATCTATATTGTATATAATTTTAGATAAACATAAAATAATAAAATAATCAAGTTTATCTGTACCACACTGTGGTGATTCCCCTAAAGGCTCTACAGCAAGCAGGGAAAAACTAATTATGGTGGGATAAGCATGAAACTCAGCTCAGCCCGATTTTATTGTAACCAGTGCTGGACCAGAACTTCTAGAGCCTGTCCCAGATCATTTTATTTTAGCCATATTCAAGCATAGCACAATTTTGGGGAAAAATGTATTCAGATAACAATTAGCTCAGTCCCAAGTACACACAAATTTAAGAAATATTTACATGGAGGTTCTTTACAAAGTACAGCTGTCTTCTTTCACAAGAATAGAGACTGTTGACCCAGATATAGGGCCCAACATTTAGGGTTAAGGGATATTGACTGAGGTAAGCATAATGCCTATGGGTATCAGGATTAGTCTGGCTCTAAGATAACACAGAAGTCACTTAGGCTGATGTTAAGCACAAGTGACATTACTCATAAGAATGGGTTTTGTGACCTAAAAGTAATGCTCAAGGTTTTATTAGCTGGAAAGGGTCTGGGATACATAAATTCTGGGAGATAAATGCAGAGCCTGTCTCGTCAGACAGCAATGCATCACTAGGTTGGAAAACTAAATCATTCCTGGAATTCAATAAATGGCAGCTATGAACCTCATTCCAATGAAGAAGTAAGCTATGTATTTAACTTTCCTGGCTTATCCAGTGCTTATCTGGGTCCACAGGGCCTTTATTGTCCTCTACACACTCCTTGGCATATGCCTCAAGAATATCATACTCCACAATGTTTATTGCTGCCTTATTCATAATTGGTAGGAAATGGAAACAACCTAAATGCCTTTCAATAGATGGATGGACAATGAAAATATGATACTTATATACAATGGAATACTACTTAGCTGTAAAGAAAAATGCAATCATAATGAACCTAAAAATATTATATCTAGTGAGGTAACACAGACCCAAGAAGACAAACATGACATATTCTCACTCATCTACAGTTTCTAGCTCTAAATCTTCAGATATAAGTAAAAGTGGGGAGAATTCAAAGAAACCAAGAAAAAAAAAAAAGGGACTGTGGAGGAGGGGTTGAGAAGGAAAAGGCAGGATACATGTAATGTGAATGAGGAAACAGAAAAACAAAGAAGTGTGTTCCAACTTGGGATGGGAGAGGGATGTCAATATATAAGGATAAGGAAGGATGAGGGATAAATAAGAACAAAGGTGTTTCATAATGCCTCTACGAATTTTATTCTTTTACATTTTTTAATTTCTGTAAACAATGAACAATGTACATAGCATGCTAGTTTCATATGATCTACGTATAGTTAGTTTCATATATCTGCATATTCATAAGATCAGCAAAGGTGAAGGCAAAACCTTTACAATGACACAGGTATATGGGGGATGACTATGGAAAGCTATGTGTCACTTTAGAGTCCGTCTTCATTTGTTTTGCACCACCTTCTAGTTTGTTTTTTAGTTTCTATCTGTCCCAACAATCATTAAGAGAAAAATGTAATTTTTGTCACTAAGAATCAGGTATTTCAGTAGCTTGACATCTCATGGGACAATAAGATGGCACAGAAAAAAAAAAAAACAATGAAAAAGTCAAATTTAGTAGGAAAAGGTCTCAACTGTAAGTTTCAGAATGTGTTTACCTTGATCCCTCTCACCGTTTTGTTTAATCCTCTCAGAGGTAACTAATAAGCACTCAGTAACACTACCTGAATCTTGCTGGCAAAGAACATTCAAACATTCATCAGAATAATTTGTTTCTATTCTGAGGAGCATTGCACAGCATGAAGCCTATAGCTAACTATTGTATCATCTACACAAATATGCTTATCATTTTAAAAAGCAACTATGAAAGCTAATAAATGTGTTAATCAAGTCATGGTTATATATAATAAATTATATATATAACATTATAAATCATATGCTTTATAAATCTATATACTATATATAGACTATATACAAATGATTTATATATATAATGACACATATATATTACTTTTATTCATGTTCACTTAATTTTAAAATATCCAAATGTATGCAAGGATAAATACATATATTCATAATTTAAATGGAACCTAAAATTATGGCTGGTCCAGTGTAGAGGGAGATAAAGCAGATTGGAATTGTCATGCATGTTCAATAGCCAATATGAACTATATTCACAAAAGTCACATATTTTAAGTAACATGATTTTGACAACTTAGTCAAAAATAAAGGTACTTAATACAAAATACTCTGGGTTTGGGTCAGTGCCTAATGTAGAACACCAGCTTTTAGAATCAGCAGAGTAAATCCTATATAATGAGGCTCATCTTTTCAACTCAGTATGTTTTGTTTTTACCATCAAATCAGAGTAAATGAATTTTAAAAGGAGAAACAATAGAATTTTATTCACACATATATACAAACACATATTCTTGAGAAGCACAGACATCTGTGGAAATACTGTTATTAGGGCTTGAGAACTATTGTAAGTCTCTAGAATTCATTCACTTCTGGAACTAATTATGCTAGTTCTATATTGTGCAAGCCTTACCATGGTTCACATTTTATATTGGGTGCCTTCATTTTCTTAGTAAATCTTAAAAATACTTAAAAATTACAAGAAACCTTTTTTGAGATATTAGGAGCTTACTCTAGGCCATAATGCTTGGAAATAGTGAGGCCAGGTCTTAAAGGTTGATGTGTCTGGTTCCAAATTCTGTCATCTTTTATAAGGTTTAATCATTTAAAACCCCAAGATCTATGTGGAATTTTGTCCAAATATCTTTCATGACCGTTAGACATTTTCAAATACTAATGATGAGGGCATGACACACAACAAAGTGAGAGTTTCACTAATTATAGAATTCAATTGTTTATTCTTATTTGGGGATAGACATTATGAGTTTCCATAGTTTGTCTATGCTATTCTATAGCATGGAATTGCTTCTGTGTACTGAAACATCAAAGTGAAGTTTTGATCGGTAGAAATAAATGCCATGTATGATCTTCATATTTCCATTTGAATGCTCTGCAAAGGTGTCACATTTTTTAAATTAAGCTATAGGTAAAATCATTAGAGATTATTCACAATCATTGCAAAATAATCCATTTCCACTTACCAGGGGCAAAAAAACCATCATCATCATTCAAACATTTACAGAATGTGGACTGGTAGTGATGGTTTGACTATCTGTCTCCTTGTTTCTTCCAAATCCGTGAATATTGGCTTTATAGCCTTCCTACCAAAGCACTTCCAATAAATATCTTAGCTAGAATTGATTTCCACTTTATAATATAGATGATCATTATAAATTGGAATGTATGTTCATTGGGGAAAATGATGACTGAAAGATGCAAAATTAAACCATTTGTTGCTAAATATTTGTAAAAACCTGATAACAACTAATCATATCCTTCAGTAATTATTGCACAAAAAAAATCACCTTAGAATTGAAAAAGCAAATGATAGAAGCATTTCAACACCCTGCCAAATATCCCACGGAAGCTAAAGGAACGTGGATTAACTATTGTACCAATGACATTGATGAGGGAAACAGTAAAACACCACTTCTCTGTCCCACTGACCAGCTCGGGGTAATTCTTGGTACCTTTGCTAAAATCTTTCAATACTCCACCATCCTTCTGTGTGTATGTGAATGGTCTCAAAATCTCCCTTATTTCTTAAATTTACAGATATAAAGAGATAGAGACAGAAGCAGAATTAAACTAATGCTGCTACTTTCTTCTTTTTTTCAAATTTATTTATTTATTCAAGTTATATCTCCATCAAAGCCCCGTCCTTCCTCCCCTCCCTGATCCATCCTCCCACCCTCTTCCCCCTCTCCCTCCTTTCCTTCTCCTCGGGTGACTGGGGCTCCCCACATATCAACTCCCCCCAGTTTATCAGTCACAGGAGGACTAAGAGCTTCCTCTTGCTCTGGGGCCCAGTATGACAGCCCAGCTAGTGTAAGGTGTCCTACTAACAGGCAACTGCTACTTTCTTAATGACTATCTTGGCATACTCCACTGAAGACAATCTTAGGAAATTACTAAAGAGACACTGAATCTATGGAAATTCATAACTTCTATCACCAAATAAGGACACACAACTGAATTCTGTAATTAATCCACATAGTAGGAGTTTGAGAATTGTAAGTTATGAGCTCAATATTGAGGTAGAGCAGTCCTGTTGTTCCCAGAAGTTAATTCCTGTGGCTCAGTCTCTACACCAACGATTCCATTTGCTCAGTGCCTGTATTCTCACAACCAAGCCTTGATTGCTGTGGAGAACCTTTCAATCCAGTATCTGATTTGGCCTTCAGAATAACTCTGCGTGATAAAGATTATTCTTACTCAAAGACCAGGCAACTGAGAATCACAGAGACTAAGCAGCTTATTCACTGTCTCACAACTAGTGAATAGGAGTTTCAGGCAAGTAATATACCACATTTCTAAACAAAGCTGAGTGCTGTTGTTAAAGGGCTTTTGTTTACCTGTATATCTATGCATCATGATTAGTGTCTTCTTAAGGCAAACGTGGGGCATATTTTTGAAGCCAAGACATTAGAAGTTCCTGCCAATTAAGACTATCTTTCTTGCATAGGATTGAAAGGCCATCCTCAATAACACATTGCTTTGTGTTTTCTTTCTCTGGCAGACTTTTAAAATGTAAATGTGTCTGGAAGGATAACACATTGTGCTAAGAAATTTTCTCCTAATGATCTTTCCAGTATCTGATTAGTCATTAACAGCAACAAACCTGAGGGTTTTCAAAGATGCTCAAAGGATATGGAGTTAAGAAAGAGATTAGAAAACAAGTATATTTACAATTTCAACTTCTAGGTACTGGATCCTGAGGATTTTCCTGACCCTCCATTTTCTGCCCTATCACCAGGATTCCAGTCCACTCACATGTCCAGAAACAAAGTCCTGGCAGTTTTCAGAACTCATCTGTGCCATACAGCTATGGCTTTTAATTCTGAAGCAGGCAATAACAGAGGCAGAAGAGGAAGGTAGCAAGCATTTCCCCATATCACCTTCATTTTTCAGCTCACTGAAGATGAGGAGCTGGCCATCTAGCCTTATAATCTTCTATGGGCCACTACAGATCAGTTGCAAATGATGCATAAGTATTAGTGTGAAAAAATTTTACCAAAGTAACCTACAAACATAATTGTTTGTATATGCATGTAGTAGACATGAGTCATTAATCTCTACAAACCTGAAACCCAGATGGTTCAGCATGCCCTGAACTATCAGTGGTATGGCTGGGTCCTGAGGCAAAGCTATTCCAAGTTTTCTAAGATATCACCATACTGACCTCCATAGTGGTTGCACAAGCCGGCACTCCCACAGCATTTATGTAACAACTTTACTATGTATTTGTGTCAAGGCCTCTCTATGTAGCTTGGATTTCTTTTTCCTTTCTTTCTTTTTTTAATGTTTATTTATTACTTCAAGTTAGACATTTCCATCACAGTTGCCTCTTTCCACCTCTCCTTGTCCCACCCTCCTACCCTCTACCCCCCTCCCACCTATCCTACTCCACTGGAGTAGGTTGCCCCTACATATCAGCCCCCCTGAGTTCAACAGTCCTATGAGTGTTAAGAGCTTCCTCTTGCACTGGGAGCCTATATGGCAACGCCATTAGGGCAACGTGTCCCACTAACAGTTAACATGGTCTATGTTTCTGTTTCTTTCAGTCTGTTGGTTGTAGGATAGTTATCCTGAACTACATAGCTAAAATCCAGTTATAAGTGAATTTGGAAGTGAACACCTATAACTTCAGTTCTTGGGAGATTAAGGTAACAGGATTGCAGGTTTAGAAATCCAAGCTAAAATCCAATTTTTTTTCAAAGCTAAAGTTTTTGTTGTTGTTGTTGTTGTTGTTGTTCCCTGCTCTCCATTTGCCCTATTGTTCTCATGCTATCTTACCCTCCCAAACCATGTGCCCTCTTTTTAAAGACACAGAGTCCACTCCGTGCTGCCTTAGTTTGCATGGGATCATCTACTAAAGCATGGTAGCATGTATAGATATAGAAACCATATATCCCTGCCTTAGCAGCCTTAAATTACCAATGCTTCTCATATAAGTATGGGACTTCATGAGATGCTCTCCCATCCATTCTTGGATTTTGACTAGTTCCATGTTTTATGCCTCTTACACATGTAGTCACAGCCACCTTGAGTTCATACATACAATGACCCTGCCATCCTCACAATATTTTTGCAGTTGTCTCTACTTTGGCTATAATTTTTTCTGCTTCCTCTTTTCTGATGAGCCTTGTCCTTGGAAGTAAAGGTGTGTGATATAAATATCTCATTTAAAGCCAACATCATGCAGTCTACTATCTATCTTTCTATCTATCAATCCTCTATCTCTCTCTTAAAGGTGTACCTTTTTAGCTATTTTATTGTGTTCTTATCTCTACCACTCTTCTCTACCCCAATCACTTCCAACCCCCTAAACACTAGGCAGTCAAGAAAGAAGTTTATAGGAGAAAGGGATGTGGACCTCTTTGGACTACTTCCTGTTGGATTAGGGCCATTGAGTTCCTTGAGGAAAGTCAGAATATCTTCAAACAGCAATCCAACAAACCAAGAATAGCAAATGCAGCAGCAGGGACCACCATGAGCATCAGCATCAGGGGGAGCACCAGCTGCCACAAAGCATCTCAGGGGTCTCTCGTTTATATACTTTCCGGATTCCCCAGAGTGAAACTATGTGCAGCTGGCAAACACCACACCCCTCCAAGAACACAAGACAATCATAGCTAATGGCTGTGGACAATCTGAACCAGCCCCATGTCCCACACCAGGAATTAAAACAAAAACATATGCACATAACATAACTAGGTTTTTAAAGAAACCAAAATCCTATCTGTCTCTCTTTCTCTCTCCATATATATATATATGATTCCTATGACAATATTTAAGAGATATTTTAAATGACTTCCTGTCTAGACCATTACTGTTTCTTTTGGGGAAGGAGGAGAAAGGAGGTTGTCCCAGATGCTTTCTATATCCCTCATTTTCAACTGTGAGTCTGCAATCATCAATACTACTGCAAAAGAAATTTCCTTGCCCTTTACAGTCAGCAGCAACACAGACCATGGATATCAACATGGCCATCCATCAGTGGTAACACAGACCACGTATGTCAAAGTGGCCTTCTGTGGGAGTACAAATGTGGTCATCCTACATTCTCTTATTCTTTGTACATTGATTAGTTGTGAGTCTCTTCATATTTTGTCATCTACTGCTAAAAGAAGCACCCCCGATGATTGCTGAGAGGTGCACTAATCTATGAGCATAAATATAAGAACTTGGGAGGCAATTTATTATCATGTCCATTAAGTAAAATAATATATTAACTATTTTTCTACTGTTTATGACTAATTAGCCATAAGTTTTTGACCCAGTACATGGTACCAGACATGAATTCCATCTTGTGGAGCTAGCCATAAATATAATCAGGTAGTAGTTGGTTGCTCCAATACCATTCATACCACTACTACACCAGGGAACATTTCTCATCAGGACAGTCATTACTATAAATCATGAGGATCATAGCTGAATAAGATTGTTGATTAGTTTTATCTTCTTGCAGTGTGTATAATACCTCTAAATTCTTTGAAAACTTAGAGGTTAGTGCCTTCATCTGGTTTGGTATTAGGGCAATAATGACTTTGCAAAAAAAATGGAAATGTTATGGAATAATTTGAGGATTATTGGTACTAGTTCTTCTTTGAAGGTCTGACCAAACTATAGTGAATCCATAGGGTTTTTTTAAGTAGGTAGATATTTAATTACTGCTTCCATCTCATAAGTATATTTGAATTATTAATTTTATCTTGGTTTAACTTTCATAGGTCATATGCTTTTAAAAATTTATCTGTTGCTTTTACATTTCTCAATATAGTTAAATATAAATTTTCAAAATTTGTCATTACAGTTCCTTGAATTTCACCAGTATCTATTGTAATGTCTCCTTGTTTAGATCTAACTTTATTAATTTGGTTCTTATCTTTTCTTTCAGTTAATTTTACTAAGGGTCTGACAGTCTTGTTTATTCACTAATAGAACCAACTCTTGATTTGATTGGTTCTCTTCATTTTGTCCTTTCTTTTCTATTAGTTTCTTACACTATTATGCTTATCTTTCTTATTTAAGTTCTGGGATGTTGTTGTTTCATTTTTGAAAGGCCTTCAGGTACACCGTTGAGTTATTTTTTCCATTAATTTATTTACTTGTTTATTTTACATTCCAATTTCCATCTCCGTCCCTTCTCTCCCCCCAGTCCCACCCTCTCACCCATTTCCCCCATATTCCCCCCCCCACACCCAATACCAACCCACTCTGGCACATCAAATCACATCAAGACTAAGTGCCTCCTCTTCCACTGAGGATATATAAGGAAGTTCTGCTAGGAAAATGGGATCCAGAGGGAGAAAAGAGCATCCAAGTCAGAGATAGACCGCGCTCCAATTGTTAGGGTGTCCACTTGAGGAACTGGTAGCCCATCAGCTTCATATGTGTAATGGGCCTAGGACAGTTCATGCATGTTCTTTGGTTGGCGGTTCAGTCTCTATGAGCCCCCATGTCTGACTTAATTAACTATGGGTCTTCTTGTGATGTCCTTGATCCTCTCAGTTCCCTCAAACCTTCCCCTAACTCTTCCTCAAGACTCACTGATTTTCACCTAATGTTTGGTTGTGGGTCTCTGCATCTGTTTCCATTATCTGCTGCATAAAGCTTCACAGATGGCAGTTATATTAGGTTCTCTTTCCATCCACTTCTGATGTCTATAGAACAGAAGGGCAGCCCACAGATTGGGGAAAGATCTTCACTAACCCCACATTTTATATAGGGCTAATATTCAATATCCAATATAAAGAACTCAAGAAATTAAACACCAACAAACCAAATAATCTATTTTAAAAATGAGGTACAGAGCTAAACCAAGAATTCACTCCAGAGGAATCTCTAATAGCTGAGAAGCATTTAAAGAAATGCTTAACATCCTTAGTCATAAGGGAAATACAAATTAAAATGACTATGAGATTCCATCTTACAGCTGTCAAAATGGCTGAGATTAGAAATTCAAGTGACTCCACATGCTGGCAAGGATGTGGAGAAAGGGGAACACTCCTCCATTGCTAGAGGTAGTACAAGCTTGTACAACCACTCTGGAAATCAATCTGGTGCTTTCTAAGAAATCGGAAATAATTCTACTTCAAGACCCAGCTGTACCACTCTTGGGCATATTCCCCAAGTAAATGTCACCAAATCACAAGGACATTTCCTCAACTATGTTCATAGCAAGTTTATTCATAATAGCCAGAAACTGGAAACAACTCAGAAGTCTCTCATCGAGGAATAGATAAAGAAATTGTGGTACATCTACACAATAGAATACTACTCCACTTTTAGAAACAAGGATATCATGAAACTTGCAGACAAATGGATGGAACCAGAGAAGTTCATCATCAGTGAGGTAACACAGATCCAGAAAGATATACATGGTATTTACTTATTCATAAGCAAACACTAGCCAATAAGCATAGAGAAACCAGGCTACAATCCACAGACCCAAAGAAACTAAGTATCAAGGAGGGCTCAAGGGATGATGCTTGAATCCCTCTACATAGGGAAAATAAAATAGAAATCATTGGGCTAACTTGAGATTGTTCAAATTCTCTTATGTATGCTCTTAACACTATAAACTCCTCTCTGAGGTTGGCCATAATTGTATTCTATAAATTTTGACATCTTTTGTTTTCATTTTCATTCAATTCTTGGAATGTTTTATTTCCTTTTTAATTTCTTTAGTTATATAATGTTTAATCAGTAGTGTGCTATTTTGTTTAGCTTCCACGGGCTTATGTACTTCCTATACTTTGTATAGTTGTTGATATCTAGCTGTTCTCCATTGTGATCTTATAGGTTGAAGGATGTCAATTTAAATTTTCTGTATTTGCTGAGACTTTCTTTGTGTTTTATCATATGGTTAATTTGCTAGAAAGTTCCATGAGCTTCAGGGAAGAATGTACTTTTTTTGGTGTTTTTATAGAATTATTCAGATGTCTATTAGGCCCATTTGACTAATAATGTCACTTTTCAATATTTTATACTCTTTTTCTTTTTATTGGGGAGAATTGAGATCATTAATATTAAGAGTTATTATTAAAAGAGTATATTAAATCTGATAATTTTGTCAACTGTGTGGTGTTTTCTTAGATCTCTTTTCTTTAACTGTCCTGATATTGCTCATTTATACTGTATGAATACTTGAATGCATTTATCCTTTTCTTCAAATCAAAGTATTTCTTGGAGTATCCTCTGTAGAATTGGCTTAGCGATCATAACTTCATTTAACCTATTGTTATCATGAGAAGTGCCCCCCCCCTTCAATCTCAATGGATAGTTTGAAGTGCATAGTAGTCTGAGTTGACAGTTGTAGTCTTTCAGAACTTGGAATACTTCTTTTAAGGTCCTTTGAGTTTGAACATTTCTGACAAATCAGGAGGTATTTTTATGGACCTGTTACATTAGTTAAACTTTCTTTCTTGCAGCTTCTAAAATCCTCTCTTTATTCTGTGCTTGTGATGTTTTAAGGCTATGTCATTAAGTGTTTCTATTCTGTTCCTATTTGTTGTTATGAAGTCTTCTTGTACTTTAGATGAACATCTCTTTCTTAAGTGTTGGGAAATTTTCTTCTATATTTTATTGAAAGTATTCTTTATGCCCTCACCATGGTATTATTCTTTGATACACATAACTCAAAGAGTAGGTGTTCAGTGGTGCTGCAACCCTCTCCCATATTGTTTTTTATCTCACTGACCTTTACTGGGTGATCCAATTCCTCTTTGTCTTCCATCCTTCAGTCTGTGATTTTCATATGATCCATTCTGCTACTAAGGGTTTCTACTGAGGTTTTTTGCTTGACTTATTGAGTTTTACAGTTCGAGCCCCATTCCACTTTGGCATTTATTCAACAATTATGTCTCTTGATCAAATTCTATTTCTGTATCTTACATTGAATTCTACATTTCATTCAGCTCTTCATTTTTGTTCCTCTGGGATATATTCATATCCTATTTCAGTTGTTTGAACATGGTCTTCATCACTCTTTTGCATTCCTTTTCTGGAAGATCCTCCAAGTCATTCTCATTTGGGTTTTTACATTTTTGAGATTAGTAATTTGAGGAGAGGTATATTATAATGGTTTTTCTTGGGTTTTTTTTCACACTGGAACTTCCTCATCCAACATTGTTTGATACTTGAGTCTTTCTTCTTTTTTGCTCAAATTGCTTTTCTGTTTTCAGTGCAGGTCTTAAGATTATTTGGGAGAGAATTTAGTGTAAGAATGTTGAAAAACTGTTTTCTTTTGTGGAACTGGTATAAAGGGTTGCTACTCTCTGCCTGAATAGATACAACCCAAGTGTCAGTATACTCCATGTTGGTCCTTTCCTCTGCTACCTTCTGATATGACTCTCCAAGTCTGGTTGTTCTACTTTGAATAAGCTCTGGTCAATGAGTAATTCTCCAAAAGTTGTCTCTATGTTGAAGTAGTCTATATGGTTGGAGGCATGGTCAACCTGGGAGTCCTGGGAAGCAAAATTCCACAGTAATGGGTATCTTCTACTGTGGGTAATAATAGCTATAGGCTGAGGCATAGAGATTGTAGAACCCAGAGGAACAAAGCAATCTGGCAGAACTTGAAGATGAGATTTCAGAGGGACTAGGAGGCATATGGAGTGAGGAAGAACATTCATTATCTGTAGCTATAGAAGTGAGGCAACAGAGGAGTGCCTGAAGGGTAGTATGGAGTAAAGTTCAGTTGATAATATGTGGGGTAGAGAGGTTCCAGAAGAGCCAGAGGTATTTGGGATATGGAAGACTCAACTTGGCCATACAAAGAAGGGTCGTTCTTGGAGGACTTATGGGATAGTAAGGAGCTAGCCTTCATAGGGCTATAGAGAATATAATTTATGGAGCAGTTGGATTTCCCCTTAGTGTGGGAAGAAACTAACTGACCTGAGGTTGCAAGAAAAAGGGAGTCCTGGAAGCACTCATAACCAGCAAAAAATAAACAAAAAACAAACAAACAAAAAAGGGCTTTGTGTAGAGGCCTTATATCCCATATCATTGCTGAAATCATTTATTAACTACAGAATTTTTTAAGTCTGTTTGCTTGCTTCTTTCCCACCTAGATAACCTTTATTTCTCACCCTTGTTTGATTATTCTGAATTATGGAACTTTGTTAAATTTATGTGGTGAAAATGAGAAACATTACATTTTTCCATATCTTAGAAATAGTTTGCCTTTCCCCATTCAATACAATGTTAGCTTTTATCATATATATTTTTTGATGTTATTATTTGTTTAGAGCTTATAACATAAAGGGCTATTGAATTTATCAAGTGCCATTCAAAGGAACATTAATTAACCTTATTTTTTGGCCTTCATCTTGTATCTCATTTATTGATTATTTGTTGCAATTGCAGATGATGCTGTAGATGGTAGCATCTACTTGCTACTAGCAGGCACAGGATTTTGATAATAGGATAAAATTAATAAGTTGGGCATGGTGGCACATACCATTAATCCCAGCACTGGGGAGGCAGAGGCAGGCAGATATCTGTGAGTTCAAGGCCAGCCTGGTCTACAAAGCGAATCCAGGACATCCAGGGATTCACAGTGAACCCCAATCTCAAAAAACGGGGTTTTGTTGTTGTTGTTCATCCATGGCTAACATTTAACATCTTTAGATGGCTATTAGAGCATCCAACATTAAGTTAGACTTAGTGATATCATAATGGCAAGATAAACCCTCAGGAAACCTAAAGGTTAACAGTTCCAGTCCAACAATCTGAGCTATATAATTTGGGCTTATAGAGAAAGTACAAATGCAGTAAGATGGAGGACCTGAGAGGGCAGTGGAAGACAGGGCCAACAATGCTGCCGTAGCTCAGTCTTTATGAATATTGTTCTGTCTCTACTTCCTTGTATAGGAAATAGAGAACCATTTTATGAACAATGGATCTTCTTGAAAGATCTGAGAAGAACTAAAACAGGCAAATTACCTACCTGAGGGCTGTGGAGGTCAATTCTCCTGGATAATATGTTTATTGTTATCCTATTTCAGTATATACATACCTTTCAAAAACAAATGTGATATCTCTTTTAGAGTTAGTGGTATCTGAGGTCCCTATGTAACACAGACTTTGTAACAAGTATGAAAATTGAGTCTTAAATAATCCTCCTCAATAATTTATCTGATTATACAGAAATGCGAGCCAGCAGTTTCCAAAACTAAGAAATGAGAGACAATTGGCTGCCTGGGCAGTCCCCAATTTCTCTCTATAACTTTGGAACATCTATCTTCAGCCTCTTGGCCCAGTATCTCTGTCAGATATTAATGTAAAGCAGGAATTATGAAGGTCTTGCCTACCCTGTCTTGACAGAACTAGGCTGTCGACTTACCTGCTTCCAAGTTTTGTTCTTTTCAAACAGCATTCTGTCTAGAGTTGAAGCAAGGGATTTTTCTTGCCCAGTGACAGACTTGCCACTAATGCACCTATTTCAAAATGGAGATTCTTCAAAGCTCATCCTCAACTTGTAGTAGAATAGGGGGTGCTGTCTCAGGTCTCTGAAGTGGTTGAAGAGTAGATAGATATAGTCTCACAGTTAAATTTTAAGTTGTTTAGGAATTAAAAGGATGGTATAGGTCTCAGAAGAGGTTTTCAAGTTGATAATGCAAGTTATGATGGAAAATGAGTTAGGTATGGAACTTTAAACTAATGGAGATAGATAATAAAATATTAATATCAGTTGGCAAATATGTATGGACTGGACATTAGGAAAGTATGTTATACCTTATAATTTTCATAATTGCAGCATAATTATTCAAAAAATAATTTTGAGTTCTGGGAGAAGGGGGAGAGGGTCAAAAGGTGTGCCCAGGAAGGGTGAAGGGAGGGGACTGTGATGAAGATGTAACCTGAAGTAATAAATAAGCATTTAAAAAAATAAAATAAATAGAAGAGACTGTTTTTTTTAAATCTCCTCAATAAGATGCTAAAGACTAATTTTATTTAAAATAAAATGATTAAAAAACTATTCATTTCCTAGCATATCTATGTCTTATCTTTAAAATTCTATAAACTGCAAAAATTAATATCAAACTACTAAAATACAATCCATAAGCACTAAGAAAAGGTTACTGGGAGAGTAATTTCCTTCTCAGGGGCAGGAGTAAAACCAGAAAATATCATACAGTCCAGGTTGCCCACATTAACACCACATAGCACAAACATGGAAGAAGTCAAGCACAGTATGCTTTCATGACTGCAAAACTGCCTTCTCTTTAAGATTTTTTTCTTACTTGTCAAAATTATTTGTGTGAGTTAAGATTTCAGGGATTCCCTTTGTGGCATTGTGTGATTTTGCTTAGAAACTCATATGGTGTTTATTGTCTCCTTATTCTTCCATTTAACACTTATGTATTAATGAGCTTTAAACACCATGCTTGCACCTCAGTTCATAAGAATAATCTTGACCTGGGCTTTTCCTCAAGTAGCATAGAAATCTACATGGAACCATATGCACTTATGAGGCCAACATGCAAACCCTATGGGGGGATGGGGAAGCAGGACCTGAAACTCTATTTCATGTCATGAAGAAATAGTTTGCAGGGGGAAGAAGACTATATAAGTGAAGAACTGTTGTGTTCTGATTAGGCAAAGCTGAATAAAGGCAAACAACATACAAGCAGATATTGTCACTGGAAAAAAATGAATTTGAACCAAAAAAGAAAAGTACCTGCAAAACAAGACTAATGCAGTCTTTGTTGCACTAATAAAAGAGTTAAATGAATCACATATTAAACCACTTTCTACATACCTGATTTCCAAATAATTTGAGTGGTGAAGTAAAATGAGAAAATCTCCAAGGCAGATGTAAAATCTCCTCTTTTTTAATTTATTTATTTATTACTTCAGGTTACATCTCCATCATAGTGTCCTCTTTCCACCCCTCCCAGTCCCACCCTCCCACCCTCTACCCCCTATCCCTTCCATACCACTCCTTTGGAGTGGAATGTCCCTACCTAACAGTCCCCCATCCCAGTTCAGCAGTCATATGAAGGTCAAGAGCCTCCTCATACACTGGGGGCCTACAAAGGCAGCACCACTAGGGCAAAGTGTCTCACTGTAAGGAAACAAAGTCTATATTCATGTTCCCTTTGCTGCATTGGTTGTACTATAGTTGTCCTGTACTATGTGGCTAAAATCTGACTATAAGTGAATAGATGCCATGTGCATCCTTCTGAGTCTGGGTTAGCTCACTCAGGATGAGCTTCTCTAGTTTCATCCATATGGCTGCAAATTGCATGATTTCGTTGTTTCTGATGGCTGAGTAGTATTCCATTGTGTAGATGTACCACAGTTTTTTAATCCATTCTTTGGTTGAGGGACATCTGGGTTGTTTATAGTTTCTAAATCTACTTTCTAAAGTCATCATAAGAGGGGATCCAAGATGGCAGAAGCCTACACAGACGCATTTTGAATGTGGGGAAAACAGCTATAACACCACAGAGTTATAACATGCTGAGCAATAATCTGAGTGGAGCGAACCCACTGGATTTCACCCAGCAACCCAGGGACTAATAAAAGTTCCTAGGCAAGACTCTCCTCTCTTGGACATTCAGAAAAACAGACCAGCAGAAACTGCAGAAGTCGCTGATTCCAGGAAGCAGGAGAATCATCACCAGGAGAGGGACCAGGTTAAGAGCCACTCAAATACCCAGCAAGCAGCTCCGAACCCCAGAGAGGGTTACCCACCAGCCTCCTGGGCTCCCAGATTCCATACCAGTATTCCAACACCAAGGGGAAGATTGGCAGAGACGGGGAAACAGATATATTCTCAGTGGAACCATTGTGGCTGTGGGCCACAGCATGTCCTGAGTTGTGGGATAGCAGCAGGACCACCGCAGGGCAGTGGTCTGGGAAACACAAGCATATTTGGGCTTCCCCAGAGGCGTTTTGGACATACAGGCTCTTCTATTGGATTTGCAGTCACTGGGAAGAACACTGAAGCTAGACAGAGCAGCTGGATACACTTCTGGCAGTGGGTTATGCTGCCAGTAGCAGTGTAGTGTCCTGGAACTTGAAGGACAGCAGCCCCAACTGCCAGTATCCACAGGACAGCTAAAGTACCCAAATTGAGTCCAGCACAGATATAGGAGTGGTGAGATCAGAGTGGGCAGAAAGGTGGGTGGCCAGGTTGGAAGGCTGCTTGGATCTCCACTGTGTCCAAGCACTGGACTGGTTGTGGGATTAATATTGGACCCTTTTGCTAGTGCTGGCTCCTCCAGCAGGAAACCACATCTTCACCATATGTAGTTCTACCCCTGGAGCAGCAAGTTCTTGGCCTGGGTGCACTGCCTGAGTGACTCAGAATACAAGGGCTAGGTGTTTAAGGCCAAGAGGCACAGAGGTGCCCTGGCAACCACCCAGACAGATTGGACAACAGCAGAGATATATGCGTGCTGAAAGGCAGTGAGTGAGGCATAAGCCTGTCTGGGCCTGCCTAGCAGGGACAACAAAGAACTTAGTACTGGAAATATAGACATTGAAGGATCGGAGTCACCAGACACGAACACTGAGCACCTCCCACTGGGAAACTGTACTCCCTCTGTCTCAGATCCCTTCAGGTCTCCAGCTGACAGACTCAACCCCCAAACTTAGGACCTCCAGAGTCCACAGCATCTGTGTTTGGATACCCAGGAGCATTCCAGCAGAGCCACTACATGCTGAATGTCCAGGCTACAACACAGAGAGCACTGAGTTGGGAGTAGTGAAACAATCCCAGGCCATTGCTCATTGTCTGGGAGATGAGGGCTGTATCAGATCACAGTGCTTCTGGCTATTAGATGCACATTGATCTTGAGAATCCCCTGAGAGCAGCTTGGGAGGGCCACAAACACAGTCTGACAGGTAATCTGCAGGGGAGCTACTGCCCCAGACAAAAGACTGTGGCCTGCCAACCAACACCATCATCTATACAAAGACCAGTTGGATCCCAGGAACCTACAGGAACACACACCATCACAACCCATCACCTGAGTTTCCAATTGGGACACAACAGGAAGGGGTGAGCTCTGGGAGACACACTGAGAAGAAACCTCCACACAAGGCCAGACTTAGCCTGTGGAAATCTACAGATCACCAAACTATACAACTTCTACACCAAAGTGCCCTTCTTGGCACTAAGCCCAGAAGGCACCAGGAACAAACAGCTAAGATCAACCATAAGGCTAAAGGTCAGCGAAAGAACAGATCCAACAAAAGTCAGGGAAATATAACTCCAACAAAATGCAGCTATGCTAGTACAGCAAGCCCTGACCACTGCACCACAGCTGAAACACATGAAAACGGTAACAAATTTATATTCTGGAAAGTGATAGAGCCCTTTCAAGATGAAATTAAATCTCTGAAGGAATTTAAAGATTCCACAATTTTCCAAGCAAAAGCAATGGAGAATACCATTACAGATCTCCAAGCAAAACTGGCTCAGCTTGAACAGGAAAGAGACAAGGCAACAAACAAATGGGAGCAGGAAATGTATAAAATGAATAAAATATTTCAAGACTTGAAATTGGAAGCAGAAGCAATAAAGAAAACACAAACAGAGATAAGAGAGGAAGTGGAGAATCAAGGGAAGAAAAAGAAACTACAGACATGAGTATCAAAAATAGGATACAAGAGATGGAAGACAGGATCTCAGGTGTGGAAGATTCGATAGAAGAAATCAGTATAACATCCAAAGAAAATGAGAAATCTAAAAAAGTTCTCACCCATAACATCCAAGAAATCAATGACTCAATGAAAAGACAGAACCTAAGAATTATAGGCATAGAGGAAAGAGAAGACTCCCGACTCCAAGGTCCAGGAAACATCCTCAACAAAATCATAGAAAAAAACTTCCCAAACCTAGAGCAAGAGATGCCAATAAAATTCCAAGAGGCATACAGAACACCAAACAGATTAGATCAGAAAAGATCTCACCACATAATAATTGAAACTCCAAATGTAGAGAACAAAGAAAGAATATTAAAAGCTGTAAGAGAAAAAGGTCAAGTAACATATAATGGCAGACCCATCAGAATTATACTTGACTTCTCCTCAGAAACTTTAAAAGCCAGAAGCTCTTGAAGGGCAGATGTCCTACAAGGGCTGAGAGTACATAGGTGCCCAGCCAGACTACTATACCCAGCAAAACTCTCTATCAACATAGATGGAGAAAACAAGATATTCTCTGACAAAATCTAATTTAAACAGTATCTACGCACAAATCCAACCCTACAGAAGATTTTAGAAGGAAAATTCCAACCCAGAGAAGATGACTACACCCAAGAAAACAGAGGAAACAAAAAACTCCACTGCAGCTAAACCAAAAGAAACACAGAATCACCACCTACACCAAAATAATAGAAAATAACAACCTTTGGTCATTAATATCCATCAACATCAATGGACTCAAACGCCCAATAAAAATACACAGGCTTACAGAACGGATCCGTAAACAAGACCCATCATTTTGCTTCATGCAATAAACACATCTCACTAACAAAGATAGACACTACCTCAGAGTAAAGCACTGGGGAAAGGTTTCACTAACAAAGATAGACACTACCTCAGAGTAAAGCACTGGGGAAAGGTTTTCCAAGCAAATGGACCCAGGAAGCAAGCTGGAGTAGCCATCTTAATATCAAATAAAATAGACTTTCAACTGAAGTTAATCAAAAATGATAGAGAAGAGCATTACATACTTGTTAAAGGAAATATTCATCAAGAGGACATCTCAATATTGAATACTTATGACCCAAATACAAGGGCAACTACATTTGTAAAAGAAACTCTCCTAAAGCTTAAATCACACATCGATCCCCACACATTAGTAGTGGGAGACTTCAACACCCCACTCACAACAATGGATAGGTCATCAAGACAGAAATAAAACAGAGAAATAATGAGTCTAACAGAGGTCATGAACCAAATGGACCTAACAGATATCTACAGAACATTTCACCCAAACACAAAAGAATACACATCTTCTCAGCACCACATGGAACCTTCTCCAAAATTAACCATATAGTTGGATACAAAGCAAGCCTCAACAGATACAAGAAAATTGAAACCCCTTGTATCTTATCAGACCACCATGGAATAAAGCTGGACTTCAACAACAACAACAGAAAGCCTATATGTACATGGAAGTTGAACAACTCTTTACTGGATGACTACTGGGTCAGGGAAGAAATAGAGAAGGAAATCAAAGACTTCTTAAAATCCAATGAAAATGAAGACATAACATACCCAAACTTATAGGACACAATAAAAGCTGTGCTACAAGAAAAGTTCATAGCACTGAGTGCCTTCAAAAAGAAAATTATGACAGTTCATATTTGTGAATTAACAGCTGAAAAGGAAGATGTGGGGAATAAAAAGAAGCAAACACTCCCAAGAGGAGCAGAAAGCAGGAAATCATCAAATTTAGGGCTGAAATCAACAACTTAGAAGCAAAAAGAATGATACAGATAATCAATGAAGCCCAGAGTTGGTTATTTGAGAAAATATCCAAAATAGACAAACCCTTAGCCAAATTAACTAAAAGGCAGAGGAAAAATACCCAAATCTACAAAATCAGAAATGAAAGAGGGAGAAATAGCAACAGACATTTAGGAAATCCAGATAATCATTAGGTCCTACTTTTAAAATCTCTACTCCACCAAATTTCAAAACCTAAGTGAAATGGACAATTTTCTTGATAGAATCTATGTATCAAAGTTAAATCAAGATCAGGTTAACAGATTAAGCAGCCCTATAATCCCTAAGAAAATAGAAACAGTCATTAAAAATCTCCTAACCAAAAAAAACAAAAAAGCCTAGGGCCAGATGGTTTCAGCACAGAATTCTACGAGACCTTCAAAGAAGATCTAGTACCAATATTCTTCCACAAAACAGAATCAGAAGGAACACTGCCAAACTCATTCTATGAGGGCATAGTCACCCTGATTCCTAAACCACACAAAGACCCAACAAAGAAAGAGAACTTCAGACCAATCTCCCTCATGAACGTTGATGCAAAAATAATAAAATACTGGCAAACCAAATTAAAGAACACATCAAAAGTACCATATACCATGATCAAGTAGGCTTCATCCCAGGAATGCACAGGTGGTTCAACATATGAAAATCTATCAACATAATTCACTATATAAACAAGTTGAAAGAAAAAAACCACATGATCATCTTGCTAGATGCTGAAAAATCATTTGACAAAATCCAACACCCCTTCATGCTAAAAGTTCTGGAGAGAATGGGCATACAAGGACCATACCTAGAAATAATAAAGGTGATATACAGAAAGCCAGTGGCCAACATCAAATTAAATGGGGAGAAACTTGAAGTATTTCCTCTTAACTGAGGGACAAGGCAAGGAAGTCCACTTTCACCATATCTCTTTAATATAGTACTTGAAGATGTTGCTAGAGCAATAAGACAGCTAAAGGAGATCAAGGGGATACAAATTGGAAACGAAGAAGTCAAATTATCCCTATTTGCAGACGGTATGAGAGTATATATAAATGACCCCAAAAATTCCACCAGAGAACTCTTACAGCTGGTGAACATTTTCAACAATGTGGCTGGATACAAAATTAATTCAAAAAATCAGAAGCCCTTCTTTACACAATAAATAAATAGGCTGAGAAAGAAATTAGGGAAATAACACCCTTCACAACAGCCACAAACAATATAACATACCTGGGGTTAACTCTAACCAAGCAAGTGAAAGACCTGTATGACAAGAACTTCAAGTCCTTGAAGAAAGAGTGCAGGCTTGTGTAATCACTATGGAGGGCAGTCTGGTGATATCTTAGAAAATTTGGAATAGCTCTGCCTCTGGACCCAGCCATACATCCAAATGATTCCTTACCAAGTCACAAGGAAGTTTCCTCATCTGTGTTCATAGCAGCCTTATTTGTAATAGTTAGAAACTGGAAACAACCCAGATGTCCCTCAACCAAAGAATGGATTAATAAACTGGTACAACTACAGGATGGAATACTACTCAGCTATCAGTAACACGAAAGCATGCAGTTTGCAGCCAAATGGATGGAACTAAAGAAGCTCATCCTGAGTGAGCTAACCGACTATAAGTGAGTAGATGCCATGTGCATCCTTCTGAGTCTTGGTTAGCTCACTCAGGATGAGTGTCAATGAGACACTTTGCACTAGTGGTGCTGCCTTATATGCCCCCATTGTATGAGGAGGCTCTTGGCCCCCATATGACTGCTGAACTGGGGCAGGGGACTGTTATGTAGGGGCACTCCACTCCAAAGGAGTGGGATGGAAGGGATGGGGGTAGAGGGTGGGAAGGTGGGACTGAGAGGCATGGAAAGAGGACACTGGGATGGAGATGTAGTAAATAAATATTTTAAAAAGAATTTTAAAAATAAAGCTATCATATTTGTAAACATGATAAATTACATATTTCATATTCTACTTCTTTTTTTAAATACTTTATTTATTTTTTTTTTAAATACTTTTTTTTTTCTTCAAGTTACATCTCAGTCACAAACCCCTCCCTATTCCCCCTTCCTATTCTACTTCTTAATTTTTGCTCTAATACCAAAGCCATTCCAATATAAACTACCAACAATTATGGAGTTATCTATTTTATTCTTTCAACTCCCATTCTCTATGAATTAAAAAAAAAATGGGAGTCATCTTACAATTAAACCTATTCAAAATACTCAACAAATAAAACCATTACATTGTCCATGATAAGTATCAGGAAAAAAATGTACTGAGGAAGTGAACTGTTCATACTCCAGTATAAGAGCTCTCCAAGGAGTTTACTGCTAAGCTTCAGGTGTCTGTCTGTCTGTCTGTCTCTCTGTCTCTCTCTCTCTCTCTCTCTCTGTCTCTCTCTCTCTCTCTCTCTCTCTCTCTCTGTGTGTGTGTGTGTGTGTGTGTGTGTGTGTGTGTCTGTGTGTGTGTTGCATGTGCATGTGCATACATGCATATGTTTATCCTAATTAACAATGGAGGAAATGTCCTAAGGACTCCACAGTTAAGACTCTCCTTGCTAAAGCACTGCTCTCCTATGCTGAAACCATGACAGAAAAACCTTAAAAGTTTTTTCCAAATTGCTCCATGTAAGGTATCAGAAAGAATGAAGGATGTTGAGTTTTCTTTTTAGTACTCTTTAGGGTAGAGAATTGTTATCTTGAAACAATTTTGTTAAGCACAAATCTCTGATGGAATGAAAATTGTAGTGGACAGTCCATGAAGAATTCTAGGTTGCTTCACAATTAGTAATGTGAAATGGATCCAGAAAAGTCTAAGCCTTTGTTATTTGTATCCTTTTGCCTAAAATAGTCTTCTATCAGTTGTTAAGTTCTGGGCTGTAGGGCCCATTAGGAGTGAGGTATTTGTTGAGAGATCATAGTGTTAAATTCTTATTCAGAATCTCAGAAGTATGTAACTTTCCACATTTCTTAATCTCAGAAAACAGATTCAAAGTGACAGGAGTTATAATCAAAAATATGAACTTAATAAACTCATTTTGTATCCTTCTTCTGTCAGTTACCAAAGGTGTGTTCTTTAAAAACCAAGCAAAAGCGTTTAATCTAAGACTCGTGGTCTCAATCTCATTGAATTCCCACTCAACCTAATAATACACAACTCATGGTGTTGTCTGAGGAGATGACAGGAAATAACAAAATGTTTCACAAAGTGGAAATATCTACTTTTGTTTGGTAGTCCCCCTTGACAAGCTTGGGATATGTGAACATATTTTCAACCAAACAACAAGAGACTTGAAATTATTAATTCCATCCATTAGTTTTAAATGCACATGCTGTTTAATCTTTCATCCATCAAAATGTTTTAACTGTTTATTTTCTGATTTTTAATTGTTGAAGAGAATTTAAAATACCAGAAAAAGTGTGACACTTAAATCACATGATTGGTGATGTGGCATATTTACAAGTATCATCATGACATGAAGGATCGAATTATATGTTAAACTGCCACTGTACAAATGTGGATGTGTCCAAGTTTGAAGAGAGTAGAACTACTCCACTGTGCATAGCTCCAAGGATGCTTTGTAGAGTTGCACTGTTCTGAAAAAAAAAAAAAAAACTTTGTCTTATATTTAAAAAAAAAAAAAAAACACTGAAAGATCCTGGAATGCCATTTCTTTCCAAAAGAGTAGCCATATTTGAATTTTCTTAGCAGCTTGCTAAAAGAGTGCAAAGCTAACAAGAATCAAAACAGACTCTTTACATAGTTTGTTTGGGTCTAGAGGAAATCTGTCCATGAGCTTTTGTGAGGGGGCCAACATGTCAGCATATGCCTAACTACAGTGAGTTTATCTTTCAATTGATTTAGTCCATTCTGGGGAATCAAGATGATGCAAGAATATGGCACATAACCAAACTCATTCTCTTTCATTGACAGAAATGATAGGAATGTATTTATTTTATGGTTTACTTAATGAGAAAAGACAACATTATAAACTACTTATAAATTCCTACTGTAGCTATCTTGTCCATGTGTTCAGCTGTTACTAAGATATTCATTAATATTGTCTCAATTAATAGAAATGCTTGTCAGTACTAAAGAATGGCATGAATCCATAATTTCATTTCTTGGGATTTACAAGCAAGCTCATGAAAAGTGTGCTCTGCTAATACAGGATTTGGCCTTCTTTAAATGCTTGAAATTGGGCTGCAAAGGTCGCATACACACTTTGCAACAGACTTAAAAACCCTTCTTGCCAGGCATGGTGGGGCACACCTTTAATCCCAGTACTTGGGAATCAGAGGCAGGCGGATCTCTGTGAGGTCAAGTCCTATCTGGTCTACAAAGTGAGTCCAGGACAGTCAAGGATACACAGAGAAACCCTGTCTCAAAAAAGAAAAAAAAAAAAACCTTCTCAGAGCATTTTGTTCTCTGTTTCTTTGGCATGTGTATAGAGCAGCAGTATGAATTAAAGCTATACTAGGATTAGGTAGTGCAGTCGAAGATCCCTTAGGCTTCTACACATATAATTTCTCCAGCTTTTGAATTAGACACAACCTGGAAGGAATATGATAGCAGGTGCCAGAGAGACATATCTAAAGCAAGACTAAAGATTGAACATTGTACTCAGTTTATCTTTATGGAACCATATGTGAAATAATTCTGTATCAACTTTGCCAGGTAGATCTGGGGAACATGTAGAACTAGAACTGAGGTCTCATAGAAGTAAGACAGACATAGCAAAATATGGAATTGTCAAGGAAAGGAAGTAAAACAGTTACACAATAAAAGAGAATCTTATTCCCTCCCTGGCTAACTAAAGCTGGTGACATGAGGCTGTACAAATATCAACCAGTATTACTTAAGAACCTAACACTGTTGTGTGTGTGTGTGTGTGTGTGTGTGTGTGTGTGTGTGTGTGTGTGTG